>CAOLHI010000430.1:0-182500 GCA_948474755.1 Ctenosaura bakeri
AAATGAAAATGTTATTTATTTATCAAAGGCATTTTTCAGCCCAAATTTCCAAAGCAGCTTACAAAAGATCAGAAGGAAGACTATAAATCAGAAGGAAGACTTGCCTATAGGTCTGCAAAGTAAAAGACCTGACATAAAACAGGGGTGGCAATCATGTAGCCCTCCAGATGTTGTTGGACTTCAACTCCCACAAGCTTTTGCTTACATAGCCAATGAGGAGGCGTGCTGGAATTTGCAGTTCAACAACGTATAAATGACCACAACTCCTGCCCCTGACATAAAAGGAAAAGAGACTGGGTGGAAGAAGACAAAACAAACTCAGTCACTTAACTGACAAAGGCCCTTTCCGCACGAGGCGAGTGAATCACTCCGTGCCGTTACTCACTGCTTCTTCTTGGCTCGAAGCAACACGGACTCTCCCTTAAGCCCTTCCGCAGGGCTCCTCTGTTTGTTCCAGGGCGATGTGGAGCAGTGCAAGGTCTTCAGATCCACGCTGGTGAGGCTTACAAAATGGTGGTTTCCGGTTGTTTGTGGGTCCAGACCAACCGCTGAAGCTGGCCACGCCCACAGCCCACCCTCCCCTGATCGCAGGCTTGCATTGGTGTGAATCTGCACATCTGCACAACTGAGCAGGAATGAAATGGCGTGCTCTGGAAAAATTGAAACACCGATTTTTTCTGGTCTTCACATAGCGCGCTGGAGGAGCATTTGGGGGCGGTTTGGATCGGACTTAGGTGCGGAACTAAGGTAAATAGTCCGAACCTAGTCTGATCCAAGGTGCGGACAACCTCCGTGACAGGACACCTTGGCCCGTCTTAACTTCCCTGTGCGGAAAGGACCAAAGTTCAGCAGGTAGTATACTCAGCTGGTCATGGAACTGAGGCCATTTCCACACTAGACTGTTATGGTGCTATTATTCCACTTTCAACATCCTATGGAATCCTGGGGTTTGCAGTTTAGGAAGGGGCTTCAAACACTGTTGAATGGTCACACACAAAGAAGGCCTGTATTCCTTAAGTGTACAAAGTCAGTTAAAATTTATCATGTAGCTAAGAGCAGAATTGACTGGACAATGCTAGGGACCGTCAGCCTAGAACCACTGTCACAGGCATGCAGTATTAAGTAGGGGATTGTCTTCCTTTGTTCTCTATTTCTGTGTATGGGGCACCAAAGGAGTGTGAGCACTGAACTCCCATGGGACCAGCTGAGCTAATAAGGTAGAGTGAGGCAGCCACATTGCCACAAGTAACATTTTTCCTGGAAACACAGAAGGAGGACCTAAGGATGTGCAATAATTTTGTTTGTTTCACCTTTCAAAGCAAACATACTGGATCTACACTGCTTGCTTTTTAACTTTGTATTATGCTTTCTTTTTTTTCTTTCTTATTATTTAAGGCTTTTATTTAACATCTCTTCACCCACCAGGGCCTTTAAAAATCTTAACTAAATTTTAGATGCAAAATGTTAGCTATTGAACATCTTATTGTATTTTTACTGATGGGGTGGGTGAAGAGGCAGTTGATGGGCATACTCCTGCATGTTTCAAATGCTCTTTTCTGGCTCAGGTACTATGGGCCTTGGCTTGGAGTTGGGTGGGAGGCTGGGATGCCATTTGCTGGTCTGTCTTTAGGGGCAAAATGACTTGGTCTGGTGCTGCTCTACTGACACCAGTGGTGGTAGTGGTGGTGGAAAAAGGCTGTCATACCATTCAGGCACCATTTCCAAGTTTCAAGTTTCCACCCTTGTCACCTCCATATGATGGTGGAGCCCAGTGTGAGTAGCTTGACCTTGCTATGTGGTAAGGCTGACCATGTTTTTCATGACCTAAGACTAAGGGTGTTAATCTTTGCTTATTTAGTTCTGTGCAGGAATTAACGATTCAAACATTTTGCCCCTGCAATATTATGAGTGCAATGTTTTTGGGATTTCAGGTTTTTTGTTTGTTTGCACTTTGAGACTTTTCTTTTTGAAAAAATTAATTTGTGCAATACTCCCAACATTTCTAGACAGGAAACAATGAAGGCATTTTGCACATTTCCCCCTAGAAAGTCATGAAATAAACAAAAGAGCAAACAAACAAAAACCCCACCCACCCCCAATTTCTTGATGTGCAGTCTCAGTGCATTGAAATACATCAGTGCTGTGCAATACTCTTTATCACTGAGATCTGGAAAAATCTGTGGGTATTCTTTACATCTATATTTAAGACACATCATTTCTCATCGATTAATGAGTCAGATCAGCGGTGATAGGTTAGCAGTGCACTTAGAAGGTATTGGTGAAAGGCCATAAGGCACAGATTCCCTGCTTACTTCTCAGCTCTGTATTGGCTTCCTTGACAACTGCTGTGATTCCACTAGTTCGGCAGAGCAGGAATGGGAGTGAATGTAGCAGTGTGTGTGTGTGTGTGGGGGGCAATCTTTGCTTTGGTCCATTTAGCAATCTTGCCCCTCCCTTCAACACAAAATCTTTTGCTGATCTTTTTTTCCTTCCACTCCCTCAACTACCAAAGGCAGTGGGGCGGAGGAATTCTTGCTCACTCATTCTCTTTCCCCTTATCCCCTCACCCCACCCTCTTGCTCTGTCTCAGAGCTTGATGCAGTTAATTGGAGCTTCTTGAAAGTCTGCATTAACACAGAGAGAGCCAAGGAGACATCTTGGCAGCAAAATATCATTATCAGTTTTGAGTTCCAGCTCCAAATCCTCTTGCGGTCAAAACACAATTCTTTTAACTAAACAATTAAGGATTTGTGCAAGTGTTTCTGCCATGAGTTATCAAGGGTGGGGAGGAGCTTCCCCTTGGTTGTGTCAGGAGATGTTAACAATCTGCACTGTGGTGTGGGAACAGATAAGAAGCTAAAAACTGGGGCAAGGGAACACAAGAAATTCTCCTGTGCAAACTTCTTATGAAACACATGAGACCTGCACAAGTAATTTTTTTTTCAGTGCAGCTTGCATGGACACAACTTCTGGTGGTTTGGATCAAGACAGAAAGAAGCCATTCTAAGAGGTCATGGGAACATTTGGGGGGATGACCTGACACCAGATGTTTCACCAAGGAGTAGTAGTTGGAACGACCCATAGATATTTTTCTCACCGCATGATGGAATTAAGTTAACTGTACAGTATCAAACATTTGACGTCGTGTCACACCAGACACTAAAAAGTGCTTTCAAACTTCTGCCCTGTGCTATTTGTGCCATATGTAACTCTCAGAGTGGGATGGAAGTAGGAAGAGAACCTGCATGGTCATTGCAGCAAATGTACATTTTACATTCTGATTACAAACCTTCTGCTATTTAAACAAAAGCCAATTTAAGCATCATATCAGAAAATGCCCTTGCTATGAATTTAAATGTGGTCTCTGGAAGGAAATCTTTGTTGTTGGAATCACCCTTCATAAACCTAAACCATTCAAGACAAAAATTGTTTGAGCCTCCCCTGAAGGTAGCTAAGACAAAGTAAAACACGTGTCGGCAGTATTGGCTTATCTGAGGTCTATGGGAAGAGAAATCACTAGCAAGAGAAAGACATGGTTAAAATGTGGAATTTGCTACGAGAGGATGTAATACTGGCCACTAACTTGGACATCTTTAAAAGGAGATTAAAGAAAGTCTAACTGCATAAAGCTATCAATGGCTGTTAGTCACTATGGCTATATATAGCTTGTAATATCGTAGGCAGTAAGTACAGATTTCTAGAAGGATGCTATTGCATTCATATCTTGTTTTAGATGCCCATCCTGTGCACAGAATGTTGGACTAGACGTGTCTCCGGTTTGATCTAATTCTTAGTATCTTCTCATGTCTGTTTGCCTTTGACACTCAAGAATTGAGGGTGGGAATGGGAAACAAGAAATATAATACTATTGAATATTTATGTAGTATATATTTCTCTCAGTAACCCTTGTAATATCCCTGTAAGGTACTGTTTTGTGTTTGTTAAAGTTATTTTTTTCTTTGTTTTAAGTTTAGGATCTTTCATTCACAGTGACCAAGCAAGGCAAACTCCGAGCATCATTACTATTATCCTAATATTGGGTGCATTTAGCAAACAACCCTGCCTCATTTGCAGGATTTTACAAGGCTCCAGGCAATGTCATTGTTAGCTGGTAACTATTTTTCCCCAATACTTTTTACACACACCCATTGATGAAGAAAAGACAGATAGCTGCACGGTATCTTTTGACTGACAGTGTTAGGAAGCCTATCTGCCCTTTTTTTCTGAGTAACAGGATGTGCACAGGATTCTTCAGACATCATCATCAGTGGCCCAATCTCTACTTAGTGGTTCATCAGTGACACAACAGTATCAATAATATTCCTATAGTTCTGCTGGAGTGGGATGATTATTATTACAGACTTACATAATATTTACTGTGTAATATGTTCTGATTTGTAATCCTTGCTAGACCACTGTAAAGTAACTAAGTGTGGATCAGCTTTAATAGAACCCAGACTCTATCCAAAACTGGGGACCAGAAAGTGATGCAGGTAGCTGAAAGCAGACAAACATGGCAAATTAAGGGACAGAGTGCCTCTGAGCACAAGCTTGGCCAATTGCAGTGGTTGCTCATTCATTTATATCTTGCCTTTCCCCCATAAGTGGGAATCAATATGGTTTACAAAAATTATGTACAGTTAGAAACACTTACAAAATAAATAAAAGCATAAAAAGGTTACTTAAAATGCAGCTGAACTGTCCATAGAATTAAAACTATTAAAATGAATAAATAAAAGACAAAATATAAAAGTCAGTAAAACTTGTTCTTGTTGTGTGCCTTCAAGTCATTTCTGACTTAGGGTGATCTAAAGGCAGACCTATCACAGGGTTATCTGGGGCTGAGACTGTGTGACATGACTAAAGTCAGCCAATATGTTTCCATGGCTGAATGGGGAATTGAACTTGATGTCGGGACCTCCGCGGCCCCAGACGCAGCACCCGAGGAGGAGAACGATCCGGTCTCCTCGCGAGTAGCGGCGGCGGATCCGGTCTCCTCGCGAGTAGCGGCGGAGGCCTCCGGCGCCGGGAACAGCTGCCCGGACGCCGTCGAGGCCACCGCCGCTGCAGAGGAGGCTATGGAGCCACCTGCCGCTACGGGAGGTCGTCCCGAACCCGCCTGCCCTGACGCCGCTGAAGACACCGACGGAGCCGGCGCTGCGGAAGAGAGTCGCCCGGAGGTCGCTGGGCTGCCGCTCACCCGCGGGCCCGATCCAGAGGAGCCTGATGGCCTCCCTCCCACGTTCTCGCAGCGGCGGCAGGCCAAGGAGGCTGCCCGCCGCTCCCGCCGGTTGCTGGGCTCGCAGCTGGCTAAGGACGCTCAGCTGTGAGTCCGGCTGAGGGCTCCCAGCTGTGCAGCAGCTTCAGGATTGGCCGGCACCGGCGCCAGGTTCCTACTTTAGAGCCAGAGGGAGCCAAGTTCAGCACGGAGCAACAACCAACGGCTCTCCGTGTGTTGCCTGTCAGTGCTGCTGCCTTGTTCCTGCCTTGTTCCTGCTTTGCTCCTGCCTGCCTTGCCCCTGCTGCGGTCCCGCCTCGTTCCTGCCGAGACTCTGCTCGGAAGCCTTGCCAGCCAGCTTAACCCTTCGTTGCCCGGGTGAGGAAAACCCTTTCTTTTCGTTCCTGTTTACCGCCTGAAGTAAGGCTTGCTTTGGTTTTGCGGTGACTCTGCTGGCTGAGGCTTCCGGGACGCCAGCCTCGGCCTGAGCCAGACCCGAGCCTGCCCGGCCCCGCCCAGCCGCCGACACTTAGTCTCCAGGGTTGTAGTCCAATGCTCAAACCACTACACCATGCTGGCTACATGCCATCAAATAGTATTGGAATAGTTCATAAAAGTGTGTTGGAATAGAAAAGTTTTCATGTGTTGATGAAAGCACAGCAAGGAGGGAGCCCTCCTAGCCTCCTTAGGGAGGGATTTCCAAACCCTGGAAGCAGCCACCAAGAGGACCAGTCCTTCACTAGTTCAAGAACGTCACTCGTAATTCTTTCACACAAAAGTTTGTTCTTGGTTTTCTCCCCACCCCATAATTCCTGCACACTTTTCAATAGCTTAATTTGTTGTTGGTAGTTTTGGTGTTGCTATCCTTGAACTTTTGGGACTCAGATATTGATATGAAAACATGTTTTCATGTTTTCACTTTTGTTTCTGTTTTTGTTCCATTTATCAGAACCCTACCGGCATCCAAGTTCCACATCAGCCTGTGACATTTTTTTTTCTAACGGGGAAGTTTGTACATACTTTGTTACACATATTTCATAATGTAGACATTTTGAATTAACCCCCCTCTCTTTGAGTAAAAGCGCATATTTTCACATTATCAAAAAATGCAGTTCTTAATATGATCTTGTGCACATTCTTTGCTCCTTAAAATGAATTGCAAGCCTGGGAAATTTATAGATTTCCACAGCAAGGTGCACTTTATCTTGTTCCAATCTCAGGAAATTCAAAAACAAATGTTTCTGTAGGGCAAAATATATTGCAAACCTGAAAAATGTGTAAATTGTGCAATGTACAAATGATGTACATTTTTGTATGGAACTGTGAAGCTCTTTTCCATCCCCAGAGTCAAAACAAAACCCTTATCCCACTCAGCACAAATCATTTAGAAATCTTCCAGTAGATCCCAATTTGCTGTCAGTCTATCTGTGAGTGATGGGTCTCAGAGAAAGCCTCCCAGAGAATCTATGGTTGTCCTGAGAAGTAATCAAATGTGATCTGCAGGCAGATCAAACTGTTTCCAGTCTCTGAAAGGGCTTGTTTTCAGTTTCTCTCGAGATCACCATCTTTAGCTTGACTTCAGAGGCTCGAGCATTACAATTTTAGCATTACAATTGCCCTAACTCAATCCCCAAGATAAGGGCAGACCCACATCTATCCTTCTGGCAGCTGCAAAGAAGCTTGTCATAAGTTTATAGATTAAAATACAGCCAGGACATACACATATTTCTGGTTTTCAGTGAATACACGACTGCAGCCTCTGAAATATTGTCCACACCCTAACAGCAGCCAGGTAGAGCATTACAGCCCGTGTAAGCCTTGCAGTGGAAATGGATCAAATATCAGCAGTTTTGCTGCAGAAAAGATCTAAAGATCTTAAGTGTTAACGAGAGAGAGAGAGAGAGAGAGAGAGAGAGAGAGAGAGAGAGATGGTGCTTTTAATTGTCATGGGGCAGGAGAAGGGGAAAAGATTTTAAAGAGATGCAGAAATATTCCAGGGTAATAAAATATCCCCTTTTCAGTGTCAAAGTTAATGTTCCAGGCCTCAGGTGAAATCGGCTTCTTATCAGAGAGTGGTTTCCCCTTGAGAGGCCTGGCAGAGCCATTGCTGAGTGGTGCCACTTCCCCATCACACTGTGAGGAGAGGCGGCTCCCCACTCCATTTCTGAGAGGCCGATTATTCTGAAAGGCAAAGTGGTCGGGTATGAAGTGAGGGAAAGAGCCAGTTCGTGTAAATAATACAAATGAGAAGGATGCTGTTAGCTTAGCCTGGGCTGAGTTAACTGCTACTTTACTTCTCTGTTTTTCACTGTATTCTCCCCCGCCCCCTCCAGACCTAAGGGGCTTGGGTAACTGGTAGTTGTACGGGTGTGGCACTGAAGGTGTTTTTCTTCATGGGTCATGTATCCTTCATTTATATTGGCTGCATTTACTTCCTGCTCTCTGTTCAAGAAAACTAAGCAGGCTTGTATGACAGTTATTTCCGCAAGCTGGGGATATAGGTTTAGCGCTGTGAATTAATGAGAGTGGCTAGAAGGGGAGGGGAACAAATAGAAAGCCCTTTTGGGTGTGGCTTTCTGTTGGTGGAATGACATCCGCAGCAATACCAGTCTGAACCCAGAGTTTCATCTCTTTGATGGTAGGTTAAGGCAGCCCATAGTCTCCAGCCTTGGAAGGGATATAAGTGTCTGCTTGTTAAAAAAGATTGACATTTTGTTAAATGATAATTCCCATGATTCTTGGTGGGGTTGTGGATATATTTTGTATTTTGTTTTTAACATTTGTATATTTTAATTACTGTAAGACATTCTAGGCCTTTTTAAAGGAAAAAAAACCCTCTAAATTTTTAAAATAAACCATAAACCATAGTGCCTTGGCTAGGACCACCCAGCAAGCTCCGTGCTTGAGCAAGGACTTAAAACAAAATTTCCAAATCCATGTCCAAACCAACTCTGTAGCTAGCTGCTGCACTAGCTGGCTCTCCACACTTAACATTGCATATCATCCAACACCTCTGAGAGCCAAGAGGTACCTACCTACCAGGTAGGGAAGTAAGAGGAAGGAAAGATGGGTGGTAAGGGAAAAGTGTTAGTGAGTTGCACTTCCTCTTCATGTGTGTGTAGACATATTTTACTCATCATGTTTTTCAGCCTAAGAAGTCATCTGGCTGTTTTAGGGACGGTTGTAGAAGCAGATCTATAGCAATACCACTTTCTGAATGTGTGAGTGGTATGAGCATTGCCAGAGGTAGCATGAAAGATCCTCTCATCAGGTTTGTGCATTGCTTCTTCTAACATGGTGCAAAGCTGTTGCTTTGCTACACCATCCCTGGCAGAAGAAAAGAACTCATGGACTCTTTCCTCGCTCTCTCAGAAATACATTATGTGGCCAATACAGGTCGACTTGGTAAAAGTATAGAAAGTTTTACTCTGTCAAGGAAACTGGAACCACTGGAGTAAATTATGAGAATTTACCTTTACCTTATGTTACCTTTCCTGATTGTTAAAGTTTGAATAGAATCAGTGTTTTTCTTTAACTTAAATTGTAACTCTACCTGCGTGCCTCAGATAGAACTGTGATTCTTACGCTTTACTCATTTCGAGATGCAAGCACAACTAATAAAGAGAAAAAACCAAGACTTGTGATAACTTGTCATATTTATGTTACTTAAAACACTTTTGTGTAGTTGCCACTGGTTGCACATTCCTAGTCTTCCTCATACATACTTGTTACAGTGTTTCCTTACATATTGGAATTAATGCCAAAGAAAGTATAAGACATGTTATTTGGTTGCATCTTGGGCCTGGATGCCATGCTATTGATGCCTCAGAACATGTGCCAAGTGTCTCTTACTACTGATTAATCGCAACCAGTGCTTCTTTGCCCAACAAATATACTTTGCCAGCAACCATGAGCCAGGCATCTCTTGTTTACCTAATGAAATACTTCTACCTGCATCTACAATTTATTTTTTACTAATAAGGTAATTGATTGTTCTTATTATTTACTCTCTAAAGCACCAGCAATGATATATGTATCGTGCATAAAGAATGTTGTCCAGGGATGATTCTCTGCTGAGTACCAAGAACACAGGGGAAAAAAAAATATATATATATATTGAGAGCCAGATTTATATGTATATTCCAAGGCTTTAGGGTAACAGTTTATAAGGGACATCAAAATTATAATTTAAAAATACAAAGTGAAGGGGTTCTTAAACTTGGCATGGCATAGGGCAGAAATTTTGGAGGCTGGAGATTGCTCTGAGAATATGAGGAATGCTCCTTTCCCCAGAAACATGTCCTAAAACACAATTCAAATGTGAATGGAAATTGAAAGAAAAAACATTATTTTGTTTGTTCACAGACCCTCCAAAGCCCATCTATGGACCCCCTATGCATCCACAGATCATAGTTAAGCACCGTTACTATAGGATCTTAAACTGTTCTAATCAGGGCTTGGAAGTATGTTTTCTCTAAGATGTACAAGTCTCAAACCAAGGAAAAGAAAACACCTTAGACAGTGGCCCTTTCCACACCTTACTGTTTTCTGTTGCCATCCTGTTGCCACTGCTGGGATGGGATTGCAACCTGAACACTCCCCTCCACACCTGGTTGCCTGCCTGCAGAAGGGTAGCACAAGGGACACACTTCCTTCTGCAATGCAGCCAGCCACTTCCTGTGCTGCACTGGGGAAGGAAGCATGTAGATCATGCTTCCACTGTTTCTGCATGGCCATCGGTGAAGGGAGTGTTGCGTAATTGGGGGCCATAACTGGATTGCAATACTGGGGACCCATTGGCAGTGGGACCGTGACGATGCTGTGTGAAAGCATGACCCACGGACTGGCAGCAATATGTCCCCATCGTAGACAGCAAGATTGTTCAGAAATGGCCTGCAAATTTGCAGGCAAGGCTTATTTTCATTTTCAGTCCTTGTAAAGAGCCTAGTGATTTTAGGAATAAGAAGAACAGCACGTGTTTATATTTGAATGAAGGAATGAGCAAAGCCAAGTACCTAATCTGACTCAGAGAACTATTCAAATCTTTCTCCTTCAGCAACCTTAAAACTCCAAGTTACCTACCACCTCTAATCCTTCAGCTCTCCAAAACATACTACATCAAAAGAACTGGCTTCTACCAATAGGTCATCTCCTTTTTCGTCAAAGAGCCCCTCACCTTTTTCTTTCTAACTATGTGACCTGCTTGGTGAATTTGCCAAGTTGTTATAATGCTAAAGGTAATTGACCAGCAACATGTCAAAGCAAAGTTTGGATAAATTTTGATAAATTTCATACAAGAATCCAAACTGTCAGAGGCTCTTTTGAAGTAAACCTCTGAACTTGTTGAGGCTTTTCACATGATGAACATAAAACTTGGTACTTCTACCACCACTCCTCTACCACCCCCAGCATGTGGAAGCAGCTGTCCATATTATTATGAATAGGTCTGGGAGTCTGGCTTAAATATACCAAAGGTCATCTTTCACTTTGTCATGCGAGTTCAGGATTGTAAGGGGACAGGTTTTGGCTTGTAGCAGATTATCATTTACACTGTACAATGGTATTTTAGGGGAGGGGAGCAGGAGAAATAGTGCAAAGCATGAAATCAGTTTCTTACTAGGAACAATGCAGCTCAGAGCGGAGACAAACAATCGGTAACAGCAAGAAAGCCTCTGATGCAATGTTCTACTCCATCATGTTTAAATGAAATAATTTTTGAAACCTTAAAAGATGGCCTCTACATGCTTCAGTGAGAAGCCAAGTTACAGAGGGCAATTCCTTACTACTTTGAAGAGGATCAGTCACTCCATACAAAGTAACCAAACTTAGCTTAGTGCAACATAAAGGTAGCTTGAGAGGGTTAAAGACTCCTTAGTGAGAGACCTAATTAAAAGTCTATGCTGATGAGGGTCTTTCCCATTATATTGCATCTCCTATGAGCCTCGAACACATTTCTTTTTATGCAGAGGTTGGACAAGTTATTTTTGGACTAAAATGTCCAGCATCCACCAGCCATGTTGGCTGGGGAATTTTTGAGAGTTGCAGTCCAAAAGTAATTTCCCCAGACTTTACTCTTCTTTGGGCTTGGGAGCATCCCCTTACTTGAAATCAAGCTTCATTTTTTTCTTCTTTTGTTGCACATTCCCCTTTGTCCACAGTATAGCGTATCAACATAAGAGGATTGCCTTTTCCAGCCTCAGAGGCAGGAAAACACACCCACATGTTAGCTGCTGCTTTGAAATATGAAGTCTCTCTTATTTATTTCTTTTATCAATAAAAAACACAGACTCTATGCAAAGCAGCTTCACTTCCACACCTGAACACAAGCAATATCTTCTTCCTAAGTGCTCTTTCAGTTGTTGTTGTTGTTGTTGTTGTTGTTGTTGTTATTGTGGAACTTGAAGTAGTTTCTGATTTATGGTGACCCTAAGGTGAAACAACCATGGGGTTTTCTGTGGCTGAGAGTATATGATGTACTCAAGGTCACCTAGTGGGTTTCCATGGCCAAATGGAGAACTGATCCCTGGTCTCCAAGGTCTAGCACTCAAACCACTACACCGTGCTGGCTCTCCTTTTTTTAATGGGGTACAATCTGAGGCCATTTCCACACTACATTGTACATTATTCCATTTTCAACATCCTATGGAATCCTGAAGTTTGCTGTTTAGGGAGGAGCATCTAGAATTCTCAGCCAGAGGGCTGTTTGACCTACAAATCCCAGAATTCCATAGGATGTTGAAACTGGAATAATAGAACTGTAACAGTGTAGTGTGGAGATGACCTGAGTCTTGCTTGCTTGGTCGATCAAGCAAGCAGAACACATCAGCCGGAGCAGATTTAATGGCACTCTGTGCAAAGTGATCTCTTGGGGAGAGTATCCTTGGTTGGACTGCACTCTCTCTTTGGGCACCAGACACTACTCTTCTGAGCAATATCACATGTAGTAATGACATATGTCTGTGACATATGTCTGTGTGTCTACCTACTGTTTAATTTCCCACAGTGTCCTGAACTTACACCAGGGCATTGTGGGAAATTAATATGGCAGCTAGATCCAGGTATCCAGCACTCTTCAGACACTAGGCGAAATGTTTGTTTTTTACCCCATTTTTAAAACAAAAATAGGGAAGGTGCCTACTTTGGGCCTTAGTTGTTCCCCAGTGATGCTAGGTACTTGCAGCCAGGCAAAATAATAATCAGAAAAACATATATTTGTGTCATATATTCTTTCTCAGGCTGCATTTGTTTATATACTAGCCAGGGTGTTCATCTTACTTTACACTAAGTTCATGGATTATATATATCAAGATGGGGAACTGTGATGGGCCTGGGGGAGCGCTCCCTCCAGAGCCTCAGGGACTGCCAAAAACCTAACAAGAAGAACAGAAAAAACAATAACAGAACTGGAAGTGCTTGGTAGTCCACTTTTGCTATTGCAGGGGGAAAAGGTTTCACAATGTAGGAGGGCCCTGAGACCTGGGGATGTCAATCCTCTATTATTTTGTTCTCATTTGTGAGGAAGAATAATTGCTGTAGTTTTCTCCTTGCTGTAGGAACAAAAAGTCCTTCATGATATTCTTCCCACATTCACACATTCTGAAGTGATCTTGAGGATGTTTTTTATTTTTTTGTTTTTGAAAAAAAAAAAAAAAAAATTTCTGACATAGGAAACAGTATTTTCAGTGCCAGCATATTGCTTTCTGTGCAATATAGTCGCTTTTTGCACAATAAAAACTGCAATGTTTGCAGAATAATTCTTTCGCAGTACTTCATATCTGAATGTTGGGGGAAAGTGTGCAAGACTCTTGCTGCTGTATTATTCTTCCCACTCCATTTTTCATCTAGGAAACAAATAACAGGGAATATTCTTTGCATTCTTACTGTAACCTGTTTAAAAGTGAATTCCTGCTTGTGGGGGCTGTTGAACAAGATTATTAATCCTTTCTTGACAGAAAGGGAGACCAGAGAGGTTGAAAACAGCCTTGGCAGGCTGTATGCCCTCTGCTGCTGTAGATGCATGCCGGAGGGGTGGGGTACAGACTCAGGGGACAGGCCTACGATCAGTTGCTAAGTAATCACTGGATTGTATAGAATTATTATATGTACTAACATAACGAAGAATATTAACGTACATAGTGCTTCCTTTTGAATACCCCAAGAGCTCATTTTGCTTCTTCCTTCTTTGGGGGAGCGGGGGAAGGGAGTCTATTGGATGTGACATTCTTCTTACTCTCATGTAAACTGGGACTAATTTATCAGAAGGTGATTCACCTGAGGGGAGTAGGTAGAAGCTCAGGGATACTCCAGTATGTCCCAGTGAAGCTTCCTTCCTGTAGAAATGATTGAGAGGGAGAGCAAAGTATGATACCACATTTCCCCATCTTTAAACAGGCATTTATGATATACTTTGTTAGAGTTCTTAATCTCTGTTGTCAGCAGCAAATTGACAGGCTGCAGCATCAACGTTGATTCCTTCAGTGTCTTGTTTTAGGTCTGAAACTATGCAGATGTGTCCTACCAATTTTCCATTGGCATATATCTGCACAGTTCATTTAGCAAAAATGCATATCTGATCACAGATACCATGTTCATCAGAACTGGACCTCAGTTTGAAGCTCATGGAAACCTTTTGAAATGTATGCAAGGAAGGTCCAGGTCTCTCTGTATGTGTGTGTGTGTATGTGTGGGTAAAACTCTAATGTTCTTAAGCTTCTGCATTACCCTCTGGGTTTATTTGTGTAAATCTCCTTGTGTCTGCAGCTGTCATTTCTTGTTTTGCATACTCATTTCCATGGACTTTAACATAAGCATATCTTCATCTGGGGGAAAGCAATCCTTTAAACCTCCTTAGGTTATAGTCTTTAATTTTATACCATAGCACCTAAGAGATACAAGCTAAGGATGAAAGCATTCATCAGTGCAATTAATAAATAAATTCATTATCCACAGATTAAGGATGTGCACTTTTTACTGGAGCTTTGGCCTGTGAATAGGGCATTCATTTTGGTGGCCACTGTTGTAAATAATCTTTGCATGTTTCTTGATTACAGCTGTGTGTTTAAGCTGATCTTCTGAACAACAAATGATTTTCTGCAATATTTTGCCAAGGAAAACGACTATCTTAATTAAATATCCTCAAAACACCACTTGGATTGAGATTATGCAATGCTTATTTTAATTGGTTAATTGATTGATTCATCAGTGGGAGAAAAAAGCCCCAAGGCAATTAATTGACAGTGTTTGCCGCTGCTGTTTCACTTCAGCTATTACACACAAACAGAGGCTTGAGCTAGTACTGAATACGGTAACTATGAGAGGATGAGACATCCCTCTTGTTCTCAGTCCCCAACAATATTCTACCCCCTCTGCATCCTCTGTTTTCTTCTTGTATTGTCACCATTGGGTGTTACCTGAGCTGCTGCTGATCAGAGTGGGTCATTTCCAGCAAGCCAAATGACTGTGGGTGGCCTCACTTCCCTTTCAAGGTCACCTTTGCCCCTTTCCCAGAATTGGGCGTCATATGAGGTGGATAATCCCATGAGCGTTTCTTCCAATCTCTTGCAGGATAAATACAATAACAATACATTAATAACCCATCATTTTCTGCCCTTTCATGACAACTAAAATCTGTTGCCTCCGGTGGTTGCCTCACTCTGCCTAATGCTAGGGCTGGTCCTGCCTTTCCCTCCAAAATCCTCCTGCGTAGCCTGGTATATAGAGCATAGCAGGGGCTTGAACAGCTGCTCCTAAGCTAATGGAGAAGAATGTGGGTCCCCATCCAGTGGTGGCAGGTAGTTCCCATGTTTGCACTGCATTTCACTCTGAATTTTAAAATGAGCTATGCAAGGTACTGAATCTTGGGTCTGTAAGGCTCAGCATCTTGGCTAGCTTCTTTAAAATTCAGACTAAAACCCAGAATGGATTTATCTCACTACAGACTGCCCTTGTTCCCAGCACCACAGTGAGCAGATGAGTCATCACTGTGTGCCAGCGCTGGGGATCCTTGCAAAGGATCTTGTTCATTGCAACTACAGCACAGCAGATCATAGGTTCAATCTACTTTTTAAAAACTGCCCTGCTGCTAGTCAAATGTCTAAGCCTGTGATAACTGCTGATTCTGCATTGTTGCTGTTCCACAACTTAAGAGAAGGTATTTGACCTTCCTTCCGGCTTTGTAAACTGCTCATTTGTTACCAGTGCTAGCTCAAGACATTTTGTTGTCAGAGGCAAAGGACAAGATGCGTCTGTTCCCCTTCCAAGTACAAAAGCCAACCAGATTGGGAGTTGAAAGTTTCTTCAACTCTAGCCATGGGACCACATCCTTCACAGTATCTGGAGGCAGTTGGGTAGCATAGGGGACATAAGGCAGGTTGTGTGGCAGACTGGCATCTCTCCCAATGTCTCCCTGCAGCCTCTCAGAATCTGCCACTTGAGGCAGTAGCCTCACTCTGTCTCATGATAAGGCTTGGCCTAAGCTGTGACTATTTTCAGTGGGACTTAAGCCCAAATAAGTAAATGTTTTGATTTCCAAAATGCTCTCTGCAACTGTACCAAGTGACCTCCCAATTCTTCTTCCCTCCCTCCCTCCTTTTAAATCTGCTAGGTGGGAATTAAGACAAATGTTGAAGATGGGAAGAAAGTTCAGAATAACATCCTTGTGAGGGTTTTGGGATGTGCCTCTGTTTTGGAGCCCTTTAAAAAACAACAACGGAGGGTTTACTGTACCTGTCAGCCTTCTAAATGAGCAAACAAATAAAACAAACGAAAATAACTAGTAAAGGTTGCTGAGGCCCCTTGCAGAGTTTTTTTTTCTTCTAGAGAGTCACACATTGCCACCTGTTGCTATGGAGAAGTGCTTTTATCATAAACACTGGATAAACAGCTGCTGTTGGAGAGCCCCTTTCTTCCTTCTCTAGGTTTATTTGGAGAAAGTCAATAAGGAAAAATAAACATTCCATGTTCTTGTGTCTATAGATTCTTGAAACTCAGATCCTAATACAGCTTTTAAGGCTTACAGAGTGCCTCAGTTCTGGATAGTTCCCAAAAGCCAGAGTTTTAGCTAAACCACCACATACTTATTTTATTGGTTCTCAGGAAAACAAGAGAATGAAGAAATCAAACATCATAATGTACAATATCTTCCATCTTGCCTTTTCGCAGAACTTCACACAACATAATAACATATTGTGGTAGGGGGCAGGGGAGACAGGAGGGAATATGTTAGAATCTTTTCTCACAAATGGTTTCTGACAGACTTTTGACAAACTTTTGGAAACTTCTGTTATTATTATATTTCATCCGTGATACCAATAGGACTTCAGGGAAAACCCATCAATATAGCCATAATCCAAGTTTATACTCCAACTACAGAGGTAGAAGAAGAAGAAATGGAAAGATTCTATGCTGGAGTCCAGGAGGAAATTGTTCATGCACCAAAATAGAGCTTCTTGTTAATCATATGTGATTGCAATGCAAAAAGTAGAAAACAGAGCATAATCAAAGGAAAATTTGGTCTAGTATCAAGAAATGAAGCAGGAGAGTAACTGACTGAATTTTGTGAGGCCAACAGTTTGTTCACTGCAAACACATTCTTCAGTCAACCAAAGAGGCAACAGTATACATGGATGGCATACAGTACACATGGAATGACATCACTGGATGGTCAGTATAAAAATCAATTAGATTGCATAATCAGAAGCAGAAGATGAGAAGATGGAGAAGCTCCATTCTCTCTGCAAAAACAAGATCAGGAGCAGATCATGGCACAGGCCATGAACTGCTAATATTCAAAATTAGAGAAAAGCTAAAGAAGAGCCCTAAAATAACCACAGTGCTGAAATACAACCTGAAAAACATTCCTGTAGAATTTAAAGATAATGTAAAAAAAAATTAGATTTGTACTATTAAACCTAATTGACTGAGAGCCAGAAGAACTCTGGACTGAAACCAGGCACATTGTCAAGAAGGAATGCAAAAAGACACTATCTGCAGCCAAGAAGAAAGAGAACCCTCAGTGGATAACAGATGAAACTCTTTAAGCAATTAAGAACAGATGAGAAGCAAAAGTAAAAGATGACAGGAATAGAGTCAGAATGTTGACTGCAACTGTTCAGCAACTTGTGTGCAAGGACAAGAAGAACTATTATAATAATCAATGCAAACAAATAGAAGATGATGATAAAAAAGGAAGAACAAGAGATCTCTTCCACAAGATCTGAGAAATCAAAGGGAAATTTTTACCAAGAGTGGGGATGCTCTACAACCAGCAAATATAGAAATAAAAAGACATTGAAAAAATACACTGAAAAACTATATGAAAGATATGAAAAGATGATAGATTCATTCAAGGAAGAACAATTTAAAGATGAACATACTGGGAGAGCTGGACAGTGAAGAAAACTGATAGGAAGAAAATTAACTCCTTTGAAATGTAGTGCTGAAGAAGGGTTCTACAGATATCACGGACTGCTAAAAAGAGTAGCAAGTAGTAGTGAGTAGTAGAGCAAATCAAGCCTAAACTTTTCCTAGAAGCCAAGATGACTAAGATGAGGCTGTTGTACTTTGGCCATATCATGGGACGAGCTGACTCACTAGAAAAGACAACAATGCTTGCTAAGATAGAAAGCAATGGGAAAGAGGAAAGTCACATTAGCAATAGCATCTGTATTTCTATACTGCTGATCAGCTAAGTGCTCTCTAAGCTATTTATAATGTGTTAGCTAATCGGTCCCAACAAGCTAGGGCAATTTTACCGACCTGCGGAAGAATGGAAGGCTGAGTCAACCTGGAGCCCAGCAGGATTGAACTCTCAATCTTGTGGCTGCAGTACCAGCATTTAACCACTGTGCCACCAGGACTCAATCAAGGAAGTCACAAGTCTGCAAGACCTGAGCAGGGCTGTTGATGATAGCATGACCTGCAGGCCTCTTATTCATAGGGTTGCCATATGCTACTTGACAGCAGTTAAGGACAAAAACCTCTGGCAAATCACTTCCCCATGGGATGCATCTGTTTAGTGTTTCAATCAGACCGCCATGCTTTCTTCCAGAGTACGCTGCTCCATTCCATCTCATCATTCAGTGTTCTGCAGCCAGTGAGAATGTTCAGTCATTGTGTTGTTTTGTGGTCCTTATCTCTTTGTGCTTTTTTCCCCTTAAAGATTTGCTATACTTCCGCAAACCTTGAGACTCCCTTAAGCTTACCGATGTCTCCTTCCTGTATATGAGTGGTGCCATTTTGGCTACATAAACACAAGCGTTCTCCATATGAAGATCAGGAGGAGGGTGTAACAATGGGACCCTCAAAGAATATGTTGTATCCCTGAACTTCTTGCTCTAATTAGAGCAAGAAGCTAGGATTATTATTTTTAGTTCTTGAATACTGAAGTGCTACCCTTCTTTGTGCAAGCCAATAGAATATAGGGCTTCTGTGCCTAGCTGAGTGTCTGTTTTGGCTTGGACCAAAATATGCACTCTGAATTACCTTGTGGGAAGACTCTCAGCATAGCTCTCCAACATGTAATGGGTGTAACAGTCTGCGCTGCAGGGACATTCCTCTAAGCCACCCTACTTTTTCAGCTGCTTTCAAAATATCCCAAGTTCCTATCTTCTTCTCCCACTGTCTGTCTTTGTCCTCAGCTTACTTCAATTGCTGCAAACTGAGTTTGCACTCAATTCACATAGAGAGGAGGAGAGGAGAGGAGGGGGGAAGTATCTTGCCCTTTCCTGCAAGGCAAAGTAGTGTAGCCTTTCCTAACTTGTGTGTTCTTCTTATTTGCCATCTTGACCACATTCTGGTATCATTTGGCCTCAAGTGCCTCAGTTTTCATCTGTAAAATCTGGAGAGTGTGAATGAAGGGACCCCACCACCAGTGGAGAGGGGTTCTATTGGCAGGAGGGCAACACATCTTTCCTAGTGGTCACAATTCTAGATGTGGAAGACTTTCCAGATGTAAAGGTCCTGCCCATGATAAGACCCTAAGCAGAAAGTTTGGGGTGGGCTAGAGGCAGCACTAATTCAAAGCCATCACCTGAGAGGCCACAGGAAAACAATTGCCCTGCCATTGTTTCCAGTGGGGAATGGATTGTGAATGAACAATATCTGCGAGGTTGAAGAGCTCAATAAAGCCTTCTTCCCATTTTACCTTCAAGACTTGTGAGCTGGCTAGGCTTTGAAAACAACTCAGTATGCCACTTTATTCCTTTCCCACTTTAGAATTGCTTTCTAAGGGATTAAAGTTGCCATCCCAACTTGATCATGGAGGAAGCTCCCATGAACACAAAGGGACACTGCTGGAGTAATTATGTTTGTGTTGCAGGCCAAAGGTTCTGAAAAAGGCTGGTTTGGGAAAGAGATTTTAAGGAAGAACATGATGGCATGACATAGCAAGCTGCAGGGAATTCCAGTTCTTACTGGCAGCAGGGAGGAGGAGTAGGTTTGTTAAACAAAGGTGAAGACTCTGGGAAAAACTGAGTTAGGCCAGGTTGTGGAGAATTTTATTGGGAATAACAAGCAGACATGGTTAGAATTTGAGGAGGAACATCACATTGTCTCAATGTCAGGAAAGGTGAAGGATTTTGGTGAAAGAGGGCAAGATATAAGTGGGGAAACCAGAGAAAAGAGGTGTTCTATTCATCAAAATGGGAAGCAAACACATGATAAACCAGAGTGGATAGAAAGAGAGAGAGAAGACTGTCACAATGCTGCACAGGGAGAGAAGTGAGATGACTTTTGTTTTGTGGAATTTGTTGAAAACTTAACTTTGTCCATGACTGTGGGATGGCGTTGGCTGTCTTGCCAAGGGCTGGAGGCAGCACACTAGGGATCTCCATTTCGTTGCCCCCTATCCATCCACTCCCAGTGAAGGTTATCTATGACAGAAGCAGAGTTGGGATACATTGTCCATTCCTGATCCTATTTGTGAAAAGCATGACTGTCAGGAGAGGTTTTAACTGCTGGGTTTGATTCTTCCTCTGGCAAAACCCAATGCCAGCTGTGGAATTCAGGAGTGCATCTGGCTTCAGATCTCTTTCTGAAAACCACTTGTTTTGCTTGTTCCCACATTACAGTGATGGTTTTCATATGCCACATGACATAGTGTGGTGTCTTAGGACTCAAATATATGCATTCAGGGAACAGATGTTGAATTTGGTTCATTTATGATTCAGACATTTTTGCAGTCTGATATATGTTAATGATTTAGTAGAGAGAAACCATTGATTCTGAAATGTATGAACAGCTTGAGTACCACGGTTAGAAAACGTGGCACACCATGAATTTTTAATGATGCTTGTTTCATTTTACCTGTTGTGGAATGTGAAATGTGCTGAAGAACAGACTATTCTTTCTGACTGGAACAGCCTTTTAAAAGCCCTCTGCAAATGATCATATCTTGTAAGAACAAAACAGAATGAGGGAAGGAGGGAAAGAGAGAAGAAAAATTAGGTAGCAGAAAGAGAGGGTGAAAATGAGTGGCCTTGCTCACTACTGGCTTCAGCTCCACTGACCACTGGAACATAGCCACTGTCAAATTATACCACCTCCTGAAATGCAGCCCTTGACTGAAAAAGTTCCACACTTCCATCCTCAGGCCAGTGGCCTAAGATATGTGTAATTATGCAAGTCAGAAGATCTATGTAATCAACACCAATCTATCTTACCACTACTGTGTGGTTCCAGTTGTGTGAAATAAGCTTTTTGGTATCATCTTACTTGGTGAAAGGGTTGTATAAGTGTGCCCGCGGTTGTACTCTTAAGATATCACTGAAGATCCAAAGTTCTGCAAGGAAATGTTGCTGTTGTAATAGAGATAGGTTTATGGCTGTCAAATTAGTTTCCTAACAAAGGACAAAGTGTTGGTTATTGCCTTTAAAGACCTGCATGGTCTGGGCCCAAGTTACCTACAGAATCACCTTCTCCTGTATAATCCACCCCATATACTCAGTTCCTCCGGGAAATGTCTACTTCAGTCATCCAAAACTGGGATGATTGTTACCCAGAGGACATTTTCTTTGGCTGCCCCCAGAACTGTGGAATGAACTTGCTAGAAAAGATTCGTCAGCTTGAGATGCTATCTGTATCTAAAGCAGCATTATTTTTAAATTATAATTTTAAAATATTTATTGATGAATTTTAATATGTACTTTTAAAATTCTCTTTTGACTGATGTTATTTGTTGTTGTTCCCCACCTCAGTCTACAGAGAGGCAGATAAGATCTTGATCATTTCCTCCTCCTCCTCCTCCTCCTCCTCCTCCTCCTCCTCCTCCCTATTATTACTATTGTTGTTATTGAAGGGTTGATCCTACCATTAGGTAGAGTGAGGCAGTTTGCCCACTTCCACTGCCAATATCTGTATAAAACAGACATCTCACTCTAGTTCTCATCCCCAGCTTTCATGAGGAACCTTGTATTATCCATCTCAATCAGGGCCCAGACATTAATATAATCCTCGTAGCTTGGAATGAAAACTTTAAGTAAGTTGTTTTCCCATCCATTTCCTGCATAGGAGAGGCACAGGTTCCTTAATAGAATCTTTCCCCTCCCACAGACTTTTCTTCAAGGTGTGGGAGAAAGGTACAGCAGACAGGATCCCCCATTGAGATGAAATGTATGGAACGGGAGCTTGGAATTAACATGCACAGGCTGTAATTACATCTTCAGACTGGTGACATCTCCACAAGTGTCTCTCTCTTAAAAAAAACAGTAAGAAAATTGATGGCTTATAAGGAGAAATGGGGTGGGAAAAATGAGGTTATTTTTAGATTTTTCCCTGTGAAATAACACGTTGTGATTGGTAGTGGTGGCCCCTGGATGTAGAATGTTGGGAGAAAGTTCTTTTTATTGTCTTCTCTTTCTATGTACCTGGTACTGCTACATTAATTCATATCCAGAACTTGGAAAAGTTACTTCTTTGGATTATAACTCCTGGAATCCATCAGACATTTTCAGGAATTCATTAGAGGCCATGCTGGTAGAGGGATTATGGAACTGGTACTCCAAGAAAGTAACTTTTCCAAGATCTGCCCATGCTCAATCTTGGCATGCAAATAATGGGAATGGAACCATGCTTCAGGAAAGGAAGGGTATTTGGCAGAAAGGAGTGTGGACAGTGTATGTTTGTGCAGATCCCACAACAGTTCATCTCTCTGGTGGTGGCTTAGTGGCATGAGCTGACTGGTTTTAATTTTTGCTGGGCTATTGTGGAGGCTAAGCTTAAAATCAAGACCTCAGAATTCAGATCTGTATTTCTTATCTCACTGACTTGTCCAGAGGCAGTGGGATCCAGGCCCATCTCCAGAATAATTTTCTTTGCAGTCACTGCTGTCCCTACTGTGGGCAAGGACATTAGTGCCGAGACGGGGGAAAAATTTGATTTTAATGCAAGCCCCAGTAATCAGCTATTTGTGATGGAATTTTCTCTGTCCTGGTCTCCGAGGGATGAGAAGCAAGCAGAGAGGGAAGCAGGGTCAGAAATTAGTATGCAGAAATATCTGATCAGCCAAAGTAATTTTCTTTAATAATCGTATTCATACTGGCTGCTCTTCGCTCACTAGAAGAATTAAGTATTTAATAGTAATATATTTCATCTGGCAGCAGTTCCGTTTCGTTAGGAGCTGTGATGCCTCGTTGGGGGGAGAGTTGGAAGGAGGGTGGGAGGTGGGTGGCTGGATAGGTGGGGAAAGAAAGGCAGAAAGGAGGGGAGGGGCTGGAATGAGAAAGAACTCACTGGAGAACAAAGCTGTACTAGTGTTGCTTGATAATGGTACCCCTTCTAGCAATGCCTCTTAATAGTCAAAGACTCTGTTTTCCCTTCATATGTGCAAAGGTTCAGTATTATCCTTTACCTGGAACGTTATCTGCTTGGCTGGCATGCTCTCTCTGTTAGCAACCTAATCTCTTAACTTTTCAAGTGAACCTTTGCATATTTTAATATTTAGAGAATAGGATCCTGTGTGATAATTAAAATGTACACTGTTTTGACATCTAGCTGTGAAAATATACTTGCTGGATAGTGGGCAAGTATATAATTTACAGTTAATATCCCCCAAAGTCTTTAGCATCTCATGCCATGAAACTGTCACATTCATTTGGTTCACGGCTGCCACACTGTCAATCCTGGGTTCACCATGCACCATACAGGCATAACAGAACATCCAAGCCATGTGCAATGCGTCAGATGCCCACTGCAGCCAACCAGGTGCCTGAGGTGATTTGTCGGACTGAGAAATTATATGTAGTTTAGGCCTGTCTAAATGAATCCAACTCAGGAGGACTTGTTTTCATGTTACAGTATCGGAGGTTACAGAGACTACTTTGTCACCAACTAATATCTATATTTAAAGTTTAGTTTTTATAGTACTTGCCAAAGGCATTCAACTTAAATTAGACCTTTTTTTTGTAATGGATTTGCTTAGAGAATTGCTGGCTTTCATCAAACACTGCACAAAAACAGGAGGAGAAACAAATTTTCTGATTCCCCCCCACAACGTTATATGCCTTGGTTCAATGATACAGTAGGTAACATGTTTGATAAGCTTAAAGCACCATGAGACAAAGTAATTCTCATGAGTGCACATTTGGTTCATATTTTGCACTGCATTATAGATGTTGTATTGGAGCCTGAGAAAGACAAAGAAATTCCCTCACATCCTAAGAAAACAAACTGCCTAGTGTCCTGGCAATAGAACTAAATCAATGGAAGCACTTCCTGGCTTAAAAAACGTTAGGAACACAGCTTGATATGATTTCTTGTAAAATTCTGCAGAATTTTTACTTCTGCATAATGGAGGACTTCTCACATTTGCCTGGGCCTGTAACCTTTTCACACTTTTGGCACCAGTTTAACAATTTGACATATGAGGTGAACCTTAAAAAAAAAAAGTCACCAACCACTAATTGTATGTTTGCTGTTTACCATTTTCCTGATTTTTCATAAAGTAAGGCTGCACTTGATGGAGGAGAAGACAGTACTTTGGCATCCTAGTTCTAAATCTGTACAAGTAACTGAAAACAAATGCAGGAATTTTTTGCAGGGTGGAGAGTAAACAGCCAAAGAGTATCTCTTTAACTTGAGAATACTTAAGAGCTTCTTAGGCTAATGAATGAGTACCACTTGCTTACTCAACACTTGAAGGTTCAAGCCCCCCTTCCCATTTCATTTCAGATGCCAATAGCTTTTCTTGCCAATGGTCATGCTGGCTATACAATTCTAAAAGCTACAGTTCCAAAATTTTACGTTTTCAACCATAACTCAGTGGTAGAGTGTGGCATTTCCAGCTAGGGGTGGAAAAGACTCTCAAGCACCACTCCCAGTCCATGTAGACCATCAGTGGGAAGACCATAGGCCCTACGAAGACATTTATCCTTCACTAGAATCTCAAGGTCTATCAGCTACAGCCACATGCCAAAAGTGATTCAGGAAGGCAGATACAATGCTAAGAAACAAGATGCCTTAGAGCAGGTGCAGATATTTTCTCCATGTGTCCCCATGGGTTGCACAGCTTTATTTTTGTCTGCAAATCTGTTCTGGAAGCAACCAGAAGTGACTGGAAATGAAAATTTTAAGAAGTCATTCCCAGTTTTCTCTTTGTGAATTTTTGACACACAGACTTGCTTTTTAAAAATGTTTTGGGGGCATGAGGAGAATCATGGGGTATGACAAGTAATAAACTGCAGCATTTTAGGGATATTCTTGTGTGATTTTGGGTTGTTTTGGTATGACTTTCTGCCTGAGCTAAAAAAAAAAAAAAGAGTTGGTCCTGGATACTCACACAAACCTTTTCACATACAAATCGACTCCCATCCTTCCCTCCATTCCTTCTTGATATTAAGAGTCCAGTTTAGAAGGGAAAGAGAAGGTTTGTTTCATTTTATTATTTTATTTTAGTTAGTTATTTTTAAACCACTGGGAGTTAGAAATTCTTGATGGTCTACAGAAAATTATCAGGAAATCTATTCATAGATCAGTAGATCCCCATGTATCTTTTGTTGGACCTCAGGTCACAGTGGTGTAAGGGAACTTGCTTTGTGGCAGCAAGGATATGGAAGTTCTTGTTCAGTCTTGATGAAGCACTGGAGTGCCCTGGATGACAATTCTGAATACCCCACTCTAAACTGTCAATCCCAAGATCCCATAGGATGAAACCATGACAGTTAAAATGGAATCATAGCACTATAATACTACAATGTGAATGGGCTCTTGTTGGACATACTTATTTACATATAAAAGTCACTGTCAATGCTTTAGACAGATAATAAATGTGCACGTAAAGTGTGTTAGAGGCAGCACAGAGTAACAGTGGTTTAAGTGTTGGACTAGGATTCTGGGAGACTGGGAGACTTTGGGCAAGTCACATTCTCTCAGCCTCAGAAGAAGACAATAGCAAATCACCTCTGAATAAACCTCACCAAGAAAATATTCTGCCATAAGTTGGAGTTGACTTGAAGGCATATCACAACAATAATGTACAGTATAAACCAGACTCATGCCATTGAACTGTGATTGTGCATAGAATAACTCTGCGCCTGTTTACTCAAAAGCAAATCCTTGTCACATCACATCAGTTGAATTTACTCTCTAATAAGTGTGTTTAGGTAGGTTTGCGGCCTCAGACTAGAACACACCATGAAGACTGAATTTCATTTGATTAGTATAGCTAAGGCACACAGTAGGGGCAGTAAAACCCTGATCTTCCCTTTCCCTTGTTTCCCTTGTTTTAGTAAATACAGCTCATCATTCAAGTGTGTATATATATATGTGCCTTCGAGTCATGTGTCAACTTATGGCAACCCCATGAATTTCATAAGGTTTTCTACTTGTTTCAAATAAAACTGTTGTTCAGCAGTCCTAAAATCATCTGCAAGAATTTAACATCTTTTGTTCTTTAGATTGTTTTCTTTAAAAACTGAAACTCCTCTTTTCCCCCAAAGTTTACAAGTAATACAGTACTTATGGGTAGCATATTAATCCCTATCAGCATAGAATGAGGAGCTAGTAAATATTTCTGATTAATTTTTCTAGAACAAAAAGTGTAATGTTGTATATATGTCCGAAGGGAAGTTCTTTATAATGAAAAATGCACAAAAATTGATCTTAGATCAGGTATCTCACAATCTAAAGAAAATATGACATGACATGAAAGTTGTAAATGCAATTAATGCCAACTTTTTTATAATATAAATAGCAGCCACAGCTGAGAGGAAACACAAGAAGTGTCAGGACTGTGGGATAGGTGTGCAGGGGAGAAATATTTCTCCCCACACATGTTCTGGACCAAAATTGCCACTCCAAAGCTCCTATCTGCTTTTCAGTGGAAGCTCCAGCTAGGAAAATTCCCTTGAAATGCAAACATCAGTTTGGGAGTAGATTTTCCCAGCAACAATATATCCTTGTGAACTATCCCTGTTGTAATATAAATTATTTTAGAGTGATCTGATCTTGAGGAAGTAACTAAGACTCATTAGCTTCACATAAGACCTGATCCTAACAGGGATGAAAACTGTTAGAATTATTTTGTTGATATGGATCAACAGGAGTTCCTGCATTTTTTGACTTTTCTTGGGGTGAGCTTTGGGGACTGACATGATGTACACTCGTTCTTCAAAATTTGCCACTACATCACTGTCTTTGGGGCAGTGATCTGTTACTGCAGGTTAGGCCTCCTTGGAGATAGCATAAAGATATCATTTTGATATCAATAATTTGGCTCTCTTCCACCATCCCTCTCCATGTGTTTGTGAGGCCCCCGGACAAGCACAGAACTAGGCTCGGCCATCAAATGCTGCAACATCCCAAAACAATACAGGCAGGCCAGAAATAGCCAGATCACTGCTTTAGGGGACCTCTCTGCAAACACCCTTATTATGTATGCACACTGTTTACAAAGGACTCCCTGCCCTGAGCAGGCAACTTGGCAAGCTGAATACTCAAATGCCAAGCACTCTGCGTTTGCATACTGTCTACCTCTTTGTCAATTCGGACTTAACTCAATAATGCTAAATTTTGACCTTTCCAAAGCTTTGTCTTGTGCCTGAAACTCACTGTTTTCCCCAAGTATGGAACAGCCTGCAGTTACATTTCTCCCTATAAAAACCCCTGATTCTGAGACCTTCCTCGGATTGCTTTGGACTTCCATCCAGCCTTGCTGCCACTTTGTTTGGCAAGCTGTCCCCTCAGTCCCACGTACTGAGACTCCATACCAACGAACTCAATCCGCAGACTATCCAGGCTTCAGGACAGGTTTCGTATCACCCAATTCAACAATCCCTCTCAAAATCCCTCTATACCACTCCAACCTTTATTTTCCTTAGTTACTTGTGTGATTGTGTGTTGCATACACTGCGTGTCTGTATTTAATAAAATCTCAATTATTCTTATAAGTTGGTGTGCTCCTTGGCTTGGCCTGACCCCGTAGACATTGGGTAAAAGATTCCGCTGCGTTGCCCTGCCTCTTGCAGTGCTAACTTGTGCTCTAGCTAATTTCCCCAAACTTAGTTAATTGAGAGCGCATATAGGTGTCCCTCCCGGGACCCCCAGTAAACAGGGTAACAGATCTGTCTTTTTATACTTTATAAAGTGCCATGCTCATTAATAATGTTGGGTTACACCTATTCCTCATTTGAATAATCTTCTCCTTCTTCTTCCTTCATAATGCAAAGTTACTTTTTGAAGGAAAACACACTGCTGTCCATGGTGAAAAACCATAGCCTTAGAATTTGTGAAAACCACAGTTAGGAAGTAAAGTGATCAGGCCAAGCAACTACAGAACCAAGTCTTTCTGAGCACATTAGAAAAAAATTTCTCAAAGTGAGTGGACAATGTTTGAGGAAGCTAGAGCACAGACACAGGTAAGTTGCTGCTCTACCCTTTGCTAATGAAAACAGAATAAAGGAACCTGCAATAAATCATTGTAGTGTACTTGTGTATTTGACTATCAGCCTGAAGCTCTGTCCTCTTTCAGGATATTCCATTTCATTTTCTCTCCTTCCCTGGATTTCCATTTCTTTGTCTTCTCTTGCTCTCGGTGAGCACTATCTTGTTCTATGGTAAAGAACAGAACGTTTTTGGTGACTGACACTAATGTAATTAATCTCGGGGTGGTGCATAAGGAATTATCCAGTACCTCCTAGGCAGTGTTTTTTCCTCAGCTGAACAAGGGCAGACAGATAGCACTTAGGTGTACCACAACAGCCGGTCAGGGAGATTGATAGTGGAGCTCCTTCAGGGAGCTGTCTGTCATTGCACAATCAAGGAAAAAGGAGTAGTGTTCACCTTCCTGGAACTCCATCACTAACTATACAAGTGGAGTTTTATACAGGTGGAGTCATACTCCGCAAGCATCAAATGGAATTTTGGCCAAGGTACTCTTTTGAATTGTGCTAGCTTAGGCAAGAGGCCTCCAATTGTTTGGCAGTAGGTTCAGACAGAATATTGCCCTAAATCCAGACACAGTGCCTACAGACAATGCCTAGATCCAACAAGCAAGCTAATGAAGTATAAGTCTCTCTTAGTATATTTATATTGTTATAGCAGGGAGAAGAGTTGGTTCCCTTGCCCCTACTCTCCCCACCCCACATTACTCAAGGGATACCAGGGCTTCCAGGCAAACTTCCATTCTTTTGGCTACTTTTTAGGCATGGGGCTGCACTCAGGTGTGTTCTGGCTGTTCCTATATATACAGTAGAAAAGGAGCAGCATCTGCACAAAGTATAAGACTGCTTGTTCTTTTCGGGGTGCACAAAGGCAGTCACAATGTATCTTGGTGCATCCCCATTGCTGATCAGTGGCTAGGAGAATGAAGCTAACTCCAGAAGCCCCCACCTGCTCCTGTGCACTAGGTATGACAGTGTTAGGTAGGGAGTTATAAGATAATTCCTTGCACAATGTCTTGCGAATTATGTATGCTGATGTAACCAACGGTTATATAGGCAAATGTTGCCAACTGGATCCTTACCAGTGATGTGCTAAACTTATTATCACAGAATATGGCGCTCACCAGCTTGGTGTAGTGGTTTGAGTGTTGAACTGGGACTTTGGGAGACCAGGGCTCAAAACTCCACTCAGCCATGGAAACCCATTGGATGGCCTTGGGAAAGTAACATTCTCTCAACTTCAGAAGAAGGCAAACCCCTTCTGACCAAACCCTGTGATATGTTTGCCTTAGGGTCACCATAAGTCAGAAATTACTTGAAGGCACACAGCAAAAAACAAAGATGCCCACTAAACTTTTTTTTCTAAGGGGACAAATCAGATGAATTCCAAGAGGAAAAGTATATAAATGGCTATTATCTATAACATCTCAGTGAAACTTCCATGCAGTATACCAACTTCAGAGTTGGTATACTCCGTAAGTGTGTTTGTGCTTTGCTTGTGTGAGCTTTCTAAAGGTATTTAATTTAAAGCAGGATGATAGTATATAGACGTTCAATCTGATCCTGCAGAACTCTTGGTCAGAGCTTAGATTACAAATCTCAGCACTGGCTGTAGGATTCTGGGATTTGTAGGCCAAACAGTAATGTTGCTAGTATATTCTGGGAGTTGTAGTTCAAAACGGAACTGCATCCAAATTCTGTCTTTGCTTGTATTCTTATTATTCAATAGTCATACACACAAATTCAGTTTGTTGGCCTAGTGATTCTTACAATCTGACTTTTAATCTATTCCAGCACAATGTTCTGAGGTTTCATAATATTTTCCCTCAGATCTATAATTCAGCACACTTTTATTAAGTTACTTGAGAACTATATATAAATTAACAAAAATGTTTTCTACAACATTCAAGCAAGGCAAAATACCTATCAAGTTTAGAGAAATACCCATCATTATATTGAAAATGAATGAAAAAAACAAAAAATAAACCTATTGGAGAGCGGGAACAAAATGTTGCAGTTAGTGCTGAGAATTGTCAGAAAAGAATGAGGGACAACAGAATCAAAATGAAAACAATGGTAACAAATATCACAATCTTCTGACACATTTTCCCTATCTGGAGGAACACCAACTTTAATATTATACGAGAATTCTGCTGAATCCTGTTCTGAAATTTCTGCCCCTAATGAATCTACTCCACATTTACCTGGGATCAGGATATCTTCACAATTGTCTAACGTACATCAGTGTAGAGGCATTTTCAAATGTTCAGCTTTTCTCCTGTAATACTATTTTCACAGCAAATACCACGAAAGCTTTGTACAGTGGCCACAGCCTTACGACTACAAATCCCATGATACAGTTTCTCATTGGGCAAAACACACATCCACAAAAATGACCAAGACTGCTTCTGGATGAGCATTTCTAAAACTCATAACTGTCACTCATCTCAGCCTGCCTGTTCTCTGAGAGTTTCAGAGAAAAGCCTCCTAGTTGTTCTGTTGTGTGTGCTGCTGGCAACCAAGGGAAGGACTTTTTCTACAGTAGTGCCTGTCTTTAGAATTCCCTTTCCCTTGTGTTATGGCAGCCCTGATAAGGTTTCAACACTTGTTAAAAACCTATTGATGGATCCAAGCATTTGCCAGTTTTAATGCCCATTATATTATGACCTTTTTGGCTTTACTACATATTTTTGAATAGGTTTAGAATTTGTTTTAGAATTGTGATAATGAAAGGAGGTCTATAGGCTTTATCATACCAGCCTGCTGTCTCACAGCAACTGCATTATTTAAAGAAACGAAAACATACTGGTGTAGAAACAGACGCTATCACACTGGCCCTTTTCGCACGGGCTTTCTCCGTGAAATAGCCCCGTGAGCCTCGCGGGAGTGCGAGCGTCGCTCTGCACGACGCACTCCCACTTCTGCCGAGCTCACAGGGCCGCAGCGGCGCGATCACTTTTTTTTTATTTTCGCTTCGAAGCGAAAATCACCCATGCTCGCGCAACGCTCCCAGCGCCCATGCGCGCTTACCAGCTGTGCGGAGCATCGGGGAGGCGGCCGGGTCACGCTTCCTTCCCTCTGCGGTGCCTACAGCTCCCACAGGCCCCTGCGGAAGGAAGGGGCGGGGCGCTAGCACGACGGACGCACCAGCAGGAAGCGCCTGCGGAAGGAACGAGGGGGAAGCGGCAGCCTCCCGGAGGAGGCTTCTCGCGCGAGCCGCCCTCCCCCTCGCGCGAGAAGCCTCAATGCAAAAAGGGCCACTGTCTCTGCAATAACACTATGCTGCCAGTTTGGCGATGCATTTTCCTGCAATAGGTCTTCTGCACCACCCTGCTGATCTCACTTCCCTTCCCTTGTCCGTGCTACCTAGTATATACGCTATATTTCTCCCCCCCTTGTGCATTGTATTTCTTGTTTTGCTGCCATTTCAGCATTTTGCTTTTTTGGAGTCGTAGTTGGTTTTCCCTTTTGCCATAATGGCATAACTGTGTAACTGTGGCATACTGGTGACCATGAGGACAGTGCAAGTGCAGAGTAAAAGCAGTGTTGTTCACCTCCATTATGATGTCCTGTTTTTCCAGACACCAGAAGTGCAAACATCTCACACTGCTTGGGGATACAGAAGAGGAGAGGGGAGAACATCCACTGATACCTCATGACTGCTGCAATATAAGAACTGCAGCAGAATGAAAGGATCAAAAGAATAGGCAATAGTGGAAAAAGCAGTGTTATTGAAGCTATTCATGGGTATTTCCTATGAATGAAACGAGACAACTCAATAACAATGGGAATGAAATCCAACAATGGGAAAGCGACAATGTCATGTGATAAGATCAAAAATGGAACTAAGCCAGTGCAATCATGCAACAAACCCTGTGTGTGATAAACCCCTATGAATATTTTCAACAGTATTGGAGGCTTTGTACATTCATCCTGCTTTCTTCCCACACTGGTAGGTGTGATATAGTTCCTATGGGTGGCAAAGGTCTAGTTTACCTGAAGGGCAGTGTAAGCAAGGGAGACTCTACTTATCTTTTGGTGGCAGGGGAAATCTAAATTATTTATTTGGTACTAAACTTTTTTTTTTGGACTGGAAGTGGAGCTTCATCTACATTTGATACTTTTGGTGATTGGTGGTACTGGAGTGGGGTGGGAGACATATTGGTAAAATGATGGTGACCAGAAAAACACTCAGCAAGGATGCAGGTACTGAGAGGGGGCAAAATGGGGGCATTTCCCCACTGAACGAAATTTTCCTTCAATTCTAATTTACATTTAAATTTCTCATTCTTATGCTTTATACTTTCTTTATGCTGTTTTTCATTTTTATATATTTGTAGAATTTTCATATTTTTAGAAACTGTGAAGATATCTATAATACAAAAAAATATAGAAAAACAATAATGCTTGGTAATGTAGAAAGCAGAAGGAAAAGAGGAAGACTGCATTACAGATGAATAGACTCAGTCGAGGAAGTCATGGCCCTTAGTCTGCAAGACCTGAGGAGGACTGTTGATGGTAGGGTGACCTGGACATTTCTCATTTGTAGGTTGCCATAAGTTGAAGTCAACTTGGCTGCAATTAACAACAACACCAGTAAGGACATCTACACTTATTGATATTCCTCCATTCCTCTCACACATCTCCTCTTTTATGCAGAAAGAAAAAAAAAGATGGGAAAAGCACTAGGGCTCATGCTCCCTTAATGGCTACTTAGAAAGGGGAGCTTAAGCAGATGCTGCTTGTCTTGGAAGGACTATTTGCTTAAATTTCCTTTACTACACAGCCATTAAAGAGACAAGAGTCCTGTTCCTTATTTCATATGTCAACCCTAAAAACCACTGGGAAACAAACATAGGACGTTTACAAACCAGAGTCAGCATTCGAGCTTCCAAATACTTTTAAAAGTAATTAGTTACAGTTCTAGTTATAAGCCCCCCCCAAAACCAGCTGCCAGTATAGTTGCAATTTTAGAAAGTAATTTTATTTTGAAATGTTCTCAAAAGTTAATTAAAATGGTTATAAAAAAAATTCTTTTGTGCCTCTGCATGGGGCATGGGAGGAGCCAGCAGTTGAACCATATGAAATTCATTCTTTATCATTTGTGAGGTTCCACACTGTAACTATGACAGGTAACTTTTTAAAGCAACAAGTACATTGTACAAGGGGTTAAATCATTCGTGATAATGGTAATGTTTCCTAGGAGCACTCTAGTTATGTGGAAAGTAAAACATGAATGGTGGAGGCATGATAATTCCACATCAAGTGTGTATTGTGGGAGTAGTCTAAGCATTTCTGCAGCCTTTAGTGTTTAAACCCCATGATGCATAAGCAACCTCATTGAGAGCCTAGATGATCCTAAAATCTAGAAAAGCCATAAATTATGTAGCTACACATAAAACCAGAGAAATTTCAATTCCAATAGATTTGTCATGGCTTTTCATACAACTGCCAAGTATGCCTATCTACATGACATCGGTACTCATATTTCATGAATGGATGGCATGACTGCCATTTCAGAAGAAACAACAGACATATCTTAAGATGCATAAAAAATGGTTGTTTTATTACTAGGCGGTTAAACAGTGGAATAGTAGATAGTAGACAAGTAGTTTTTACTTGTCCAATAAATAGTTTGAGTGTTCTTGGTTCAGAAATTTCTGAAGTTTGATTCCAAATAGCTTTCTGAAGGAGACTTTGAGTACATCTGGGCCAAAACAAGTTGGGTTTTTCTACTAATAAAATAACCATCTTTTGAGCATCTTGCCATATATCCCTTGTTTCTTCTGTGGATTTCATTGCAAGCTCTCCAGTTTCTGTTTCTGTTTTTGTTTTTTGTTTTTTTGTATGATTTTGAGTTCAGCTGTTTATGAAATATGGAACATAGCAAATGAGACAACCTTTAAGCCACATCTGACAAAACATTTCTTGATTGCAGGATCAAACATTATGCAGCTGAACAGTCATCAATTTAAAATGAATCTGATTCCTTCTATTCAAAAATGTCTTCTAAAATCTTATTTCATTTTAAAACCCCTATTTTCTAAATGCAACCACTTCATTACTCACTTACAATGGCTTGGAATTATCAAACCTTTTATGAACTTCCTTCAGTCTTTCAACATTTCACTGTGAAATTCCTTTTTTAAAAAAAAAATCTCAAAGAACCAATAATACAGTGCACGTCATTGGCTCATATTATTCTCAGTGACCTGACTGAGGTGAATAGCAGATTGAAGTACAGGACACCCACATTTCATACCTGCTAAGGGCACTGGTGATGTTGATCTTTGGTACTTTTCAGGTGATGATCTTGACTTTGTTGATATGTGCCTACAAGTAATTTCTGACATATGGAGACCCTAAGGCAAACCAATCATGGGATTTTCTTGGCCAGACTTGTTCAGAGGGCGTTTACCATTGCCTTCCACTGAGATTGACCAAGTACAACTTGCCCAAGGAAGGTCATCCAATGAATTTCAATGGCTGATTGTGGATTTGAGCCCTGGCCTTCCAGAGTCCAAGTCTAACACTCAAATGGCTACATCATGCTGGTTCTCTTGTCTACTTTCACATTATAGACCACAGTTCTTCATTCTGTACAGCTGCACTACTGCTAAACTTATGTTATCTGGGCTATGAACCCTGTGGAGGGAGAGAGATCTGTTTAAAATATAGTTACTTTTGCCATGCCTTAATATGGCTGAGGTGGTGATGGTATAGGGTGTTTTTCTAATCCTCTGGTGGGACGCAAACATAAATATACCCACACCCCATTTAAGACATGCAGGCCCTGAGGTCTACAGCTCTCAGGAAGCTTTTGTGAAGGTTAGTTGTCTGCCAGGGACTTCCCTTCCCTCTCTGGCAAGCTGGGGTGCCATCCCACCTGCTTCAGCCTCTCTCCCATCTTTACTCCCCAAAGTGCTGCTGCTGCTGCATGCGTGTTTGTGAGCTCACAGGGAACGGCGGGACACGGGCCTTTCTCTCATCTCTAATGAAACCCTTTAATCATATTCAAATAGGTTACTGTTCAGGGGGAAAATAGAAATATGGATTTGATAGCAATAAATTTCCCTGGCTGGCTAAGCCCAGTTCTTAATTGTCCTGTCCCAGGGCTCGCACATTTCATTGTTCGTTAGGTGCTTAAGTCCCTGCTCTCATTTTGTGGCGGTGACATTACCGCTGATGGCTCTAATACTCTCATAATTTGAAAGGGGATTTGCATGATAGAACGCAGAGTATTAAAAGAAAAAGAAAAAAGGAGAGTTAAAAAAAAGGAGGGGGTGCAGAGCAAAGGCGGGGGGGTAGAACTAGAGGGCCAGATCCAGCTTTCACTTAAAAAAAAAGTCACTTTCTTCAAAGTCAAATCATTGTTTTCATTAAAGTGGGGGAAAAAGAGGTTTCTTTAGAATGAGCCTGTCCGGCCGCTGGTATTATCCTTATTGTGGCTAATGGTTATTAATTATTATTATCCTCTTGCACAGTGCACTGCGGACGTGATGTCCTTAATGTCCTTGGACAAAGGAGAAGAAAGGGTGTTGGGACGGGGGTGGAAAGGAAGGAAAGAGCTTTTAGCTGGCAGTTATTTGGATGGAGGTAATGTATTTAGAAATATGCATTTTATTTCCAAACCCACAGAAGATCTTATAGGTGTTGGTAAAATGAGTGAGGTCTCTTGAGTTGTTTTTGCTTTAAGTTGGATCCATGGTGTTCCTTTTCCAGGTACCATTCAATATTTAGATCATATGTATTTGTGAACTGATGGATGGAAAATAACGGTAGGGTGGGCTGGTTTCAAGCAACACAAAAATAGTTTTGAGGCAGGCTATGAAATGTTGAAACCTCTGCCTTTGGCAATGTTTGTCTGTTGTGAGCCAAGTAAAAAAGCTTGCGCGTTGAAGCCCTGTATTATAGGGTCTATAATCAGGATCAAATTCCTACACTGGATTTGGGGTCCTGAATTTAGCAGAGGCCTATGATGGGAGGCTCTGAATATGGGAATATTTCAGATTTCTGCTTGGATCCAAAACTATGACTTCAGTTCAAGGTACCAGAACGACCATATCTTCCCATATCAGCTTGCAAGGGTTTTGAGAATTCCAAGGCCTTTCTCTTAATCTTACCATGCTCCGAAGTGTACTTGGTAGGATGCAAGAGAGAACCTTCTCACTGGCCACTTCCAGCCTGTGGAACTTTCTGCTAATAGAGGTTAGGCAGACTCCCTCCCTGCTGTCTTTCTGACAGCAGACAAAAAACAAAAACAACTTTATTTTTATTAAGGGAGGTACCCTAGTGGTCTTTGGCATTTAAGTGAAATTGCCATTAAGCAAGCTTTTTGTTTGGGTGGATGCTGCCTATTTAAAATATTTTAACTGCTTTTTTGTTTAAAATGATCTTTTTTCATTTTTAAATTCTATGTATTTTATTTATTATTATTAACTGAATCCACTTTTTTCATGAAAAATGCTGCGTATAAATCAAATCAATAAGCACAAAAACAGAAAATTGCTGTTAATGGAAGTGAGATAGAGAATTTGCTGTATTAATGGAGAAAGTGGTTTAAAAATTTGCCTTTTGTGTCTAATATTAGGAATTTCCTGCATTTATAGGCTGGTTCTGACCTGATATATTTGTATGAATAAAGGATACATGTAAAGGAAATTGGAGATTCTTTTATTTTTAGAAGGGAAGAATATAAGTGATTGCTGTTATATCTGATATATTCCAGGAGAATTTCTAAAATTTTACATCTCCTTTGTGCCCTACAATATCTGCATTTCTTCAGTATGATTAATTTGTATCTATAAAAATGCAGCAGTTCAATCCCCAGCTGTTTTAAATGAACATATACCAGATTTAATCACTTGGACCTCGGCAGATTTACACCATCCAGGTATGCATACAGTGCAACAAGTTCTGGTACACAGCCTCTGTTCATTTAATAATCCATGCTTGTGCATGGTTTCTGTGCAAGCTGCTTTGAAATGGATGCAGGCTATAACTTAGTGGATAACTGTGGAGTGCCTTGAAAATTCTCTCTATAGGCAATGGACTATTTATATTGCAGTAAATGTTGAATCTACCAACTAGTGTTCATACAAAAAGGAATCATGGTCTATTCTGAGGTAGAAAGTAAAAAAGATAGTTTTGCACTATGTACAAATTTACAGTTGTACAAGCTTTCATTAAAAAAAATTGCAAAACAGTGTCTGATGAAGTCTGAGTCTGCATTCTAAACACAATCACTAAAGAGAAAATTCCAACTGAACTCTGTGGATTTTCAAAGAGAATTCTTGGCATGATTGGTTTATTTTATCACATATTCCTGATATTGCTCCTTAATTGGCAATTGCCAAATTCACAAATGTTCTTTTACAAAGCTACATGAACAAGTTATGTATAACTGTCTATGTTCTTTACAGTTACATTAGTGTGCTACAATACACAAGCCAAACAGTTCTTCTCTAGAACCAAAGAGGCCTCAATGATCAGGAGCTTAACTGCAGTTAACAGAATTACACTAACACAGAAGCCAGTGTGCCCCTATTGACTGGCGAATGTAGAAATATACATTTCATGTACAGATTTCCAAGTTCAATGCTTACCTTCAGAGTTCTGTTCTATTTGTGCTGCATGTGTGTCAGAATACACCTAGAGTAAACCTAGGCACGACATCAATGTGTTCTTACATTAGTACATAAGGTTTTAAAAATATATACATACATACACTCAAAGATAGGGGTGTGTATGTTTAAGGGGGTGTTACTGGCATGATTGCACCAGATGTGGAGAGGGAAATTTAACTTTTACCTCCCTGATTTAAAGCTGGGGAAACCCCTCTTCTGAAGCAGGTATTTGCATTGGGAGGAAATCCCCCCACTAACCTCCAACCCAATATGGGTTGAATACCGGCACTTTTAATTTGGGATGGCTACTTCATATCCTATGCTGTAAACACAGGGAAATCCCAAACTTTGTCAGTGAAGTAGGTGGATATGATTTTAATTCCGTTATTTCTTGGAAGGCATGTGAAAGAGAAAAAGGAAACTAGGAATCAAGACACTGCAGAAATGCAGGCAAAAGAAAAAAAGAGGGGGAATTGCATATGGAAAGAGATGGGCCAGTATTTTTCAGATGATTATATGACTCATGTGTCCTTTCTAGAGCCATTTCCAAAGTGATACTCTACAATGTTACGGTACTTTCTTTACATTGCTCATATTCCTACTGTTGCGGCATCAGGTCTGTTTGCTAAGTCTGTTTGAAAGTAATTTGACAGAAATCTATCATCTTTGTTGAAAACTTTGATTCCCCTTTCTCCCCAGTGACCCTTCCATTTGGCCCAGCTAGAAAGGGCATTAATGAGACAAGGGGGTGAGATTGCAGGCATCTTGAAATGGTCCATGCCCTCCAGGCCAGCTCGTAAGCCCCAGAATTTGAACATACCTAGGATCCAGGGACACACAACTTTATGGACTCAGTTGCCTAACTGATCCCCAGGCATTTTCTGCCGATAGCAGCAGTTTCAAACGGCACTGTACTCAATGCCAGACCCACCATGCTACGACTTGTTCCTAGATTACATCATCCTGTATAAAAGGGGATTATTCAGACCTCGGTTTCAGCTAAAACAATACTGCAAATTAGCTAAACGTGTGCTCTGTGTGCTTTCCATCCTAGCTTTCCCCCCATTCCCTCTCATTCTCTCTCTCTCTCCATCTCTTAAGGAACAACGGCTGTGTGGTACAGATGGGGAGGGCAGGTTGAAATTAGACCCGCTTCAAGATGCAGGGGATTAAATCACTGAATCCGATTTTGAGGAGTTTAGAAAAACACCCATTTCCTTTTGAAAAAGAATGCATGCTTTGAAAGCCAGACCTGCCACAGGAGATGACATTAGTTATTGGGAGGTGGCTTCATCCACAGTACACATGCATCTTTCCATAAGGTAGAATGAAGATCTCTACTTCATTCCCCCTAGAGCCTCCAGCATTTCCCTCCCCTGTAGCTGGAAGTCAGCCTTGTGTCCCTAGGGCCTTTTATTATCCCTAACCTCCAATACCTCTTGCATCTTAATACATCCCAGAACCCTTTCTAACCGTCTAGTAGTCATGCTGAGAGGATCTCTTCAGTGCCAGCTGAAGCCCTCTTCCCCTCCATTATGGGATACCTCTCCTTTGCAGAAGACCTAAATCTTTGGTTGTTTCTCCTCTCCCAAACCTCAACAAAGGTGTCCTCCAAGAATGTGCTGGAGTCAGAGCGATCTTAAATATTTTCATTCATGCCAGTCACTTGGGAATTGGTGGAGGGGTTAGAGGGGAAAAAAAAAAGGAAGGGGGGACAAAGGGGGTTTAATAGGCTCCAGTGACAGCACAGTGTCCACATTGGGAGAAGATTAATGACAAAAATTAATCGCATGACCTTTCTTTCGAGGAGCTGGAGGTGAGGCGAGCCATTAAAGCCTCTTATGTTGTAATTAACGTTTGAGGGGAGAAAAGACTGGCTTCAGAATGGATGTGATCATTTAATTAGGGTTATGCGTCAGTGCCACAACAGGTTCAGAGAAGTCATAATTTAACTATAGCTTTAAATTACACAGTCAGAATGCGGATGGCAGAGTTTAATGGCAGGAGAGCCCTGCCATGGCAGAGTAGGGAAAACAATTAAATAAACACCTCAGATAGGGGAGAGTGAGTGAGAGCGCAGTGAGGAAGAGAATCTGGGCAGGGAGATCTGGAATGTGTCATTCTCTATTTTTACAGGGATTCCTACAATAAACTTAGAGCAAGCCAATTTCAATGCAAGCCACTGCTGTTCATCTGCATAAACTCTCTATAAAATAGTGAGATTTTGTTGTGGGTGCAAACTGATGGCAATTCCATTGGAATACAACACATCCCACACTAACATTGTGAGGAGGAAGAGTGAAGAAAAATAACTACATTGTTATAGCAGTGTGCATGCATACCCTCCACATTTCACAGATGAAAACCAGGTCACCACATCAGAGTGTGGCCAATATGGCAAAAGGTCATCCTCATTTATGAGGAAGAACACACAAGCTAGGAGAGGCTGCAGCAGTTTGCTTTTGTCTGAGCCCCCTGGGAAAGGTAAGATTACAACCACTCATCTTCTTTTTCCCCATTCAGTTAAATGAGTACAAACTGCTTTTGCACTTATAACTTTCCACCAAGTAAGCTGAGGGCAAAGGGAAAAAATTGAGGGGAGGAGAGAGAAATTGGGACATTATAAAAGCAGTGGAAAAAGTAGGATGACAGAGAATTAGTGGGGACTTGTCCTGCCAAATTAGGAGAGGTGGAGGAAATGTACATGCCTGTGAAGAATCATCTTTTGAATCACCAGAGAAGCCTTCAGAGATCCTATTATATCTATAAGTAAAAGTATACTGAAGAAGTGCCTTCTTCATGTGAACCTTCCCAAGGTTGAACATCAGTGAGGTCCTGCCTGAAAATTCCAATTTATTTGCAATCCAGATTGGCTTGCAGAAATATCAGGGCATTTTCAGTTATTGGTCCATAGGTCTGGAAGATTCTGGGAGCCTGTAGTCTAAAAAATAAAGTTTCCTAAGCTCTAGCTATACTCTAGTATCTAGTACAGGGATCTAGCTGTTCACTGCTCCTAACCTTCTGGAAGGTGATTAATAGAGTTGCCAGATCTCAGGGGCTGACCTAGAGTTTTGAGTCATCTCCAGGTGGAGATGAATGCGCGAATTCTCCAGTTTTGGTGGGTGCACTTCCAGGTATGGGGTAAGGGTGATGTGCAGTTCCTGGGTTCCTCCTTCCCTTCTAGTCAGTGTGGCACCAGCGCTCACCCTCCACTCCCCTCAGCATCCAACTACTTCTGGCTAAGAGCAAGTAGGCTGGATCAAATGTTCCTTATTCCATCTCCTAAGTAAACATGAAGCAATAATCTTCTTATATCACCTTGATCTGGAAACAGCCCCTTCACTAAGATTTCTGTCTTAATTTCAGAACAGGAAAGCATGTTCTCTCTCTCTCTCTCTGCACCCCCCCCCCATATGGGTGTGAGTTTGAATGACAAACTGTGAGCAACTGTGGTTAGTACTTAGCACATGACATGTCATGCTATCACCAGGGCCATCCCCAGTCCTCAGGTTTTGACCTGGAAACCTCAGGTCCCAGGAAGATTCTGACTTATCAACCCTAGCTGAGACTGAAAGTTCTGAATGGGCTCTTGCATTTCATGTGTATTTAGATAGTTTAGAGTGGGGTCTCTAGTCCTTTAAGGAAGAGCTGTATAGAAGTTTTCAAGAGGTGTAGATGTTTCACATCCTTTCACGGTTCCCACTGGCCTAGGTTCCAGCTGTACTTTTCCTTTTTCCAGGCTATACCTGCGCTCCTATCCATAGTACTTTCCCCACTCTGCTCTCTATGATTCACTCCACCCAGGGTCAGCTTTATGGGGCATACGCCTGAGAATGGAACCCTCATCAATCTCAGCTAGCAATTGGCCCGTAAACCCTAACACCCTCTCAAGGAAAAGAAAAGGGGTAAAAAAAAGAAAGAAAAAGAAATGACTCCTTTCTTCCTGGAGGTCTCGAGGCCTTAAAACTTAATAGTCTCTCAAATGCTGCAACGCAAGAGGAGACTTTTATGGACTTGACAAGGGATAATATTATTAAGGTGTGTTATTATCCTAATTCCAGTCTTTCACAGGTTTGGGCAATAGGGGGTGGGGGGGAGAGAAAATAAAAATCCTTTTGCCTAAGAATTACATCTTTCTGGCTGATGACATGTGTCAGGTCCCAGAACAGTCTGATTGAGCTGGGCCTGGCCTATCCAAATGGCATTATCATGTCAGCATCACTGAATGATTTCCTCTCTTTCTAAAACAGATGTAAAGGGGCCTGGTGGGAGGTTCAGCCCCAGGCGTGTTTGAAGCGTGACGGGTTCAGATGAGAAGGTTGGGTAAATAGCCTGGTGACTAATGACCAACAATTTAAAGCTTGTGGCAGAGTCAATGGGGAGCAGATGGAGGGGGAGGGCAGGAGGGATGTTGCCAACTACAGCAGGAGGAGTTAATACTAAATGGTGGCATCTTTGGGAATTCTTATCCACGTGCTTCCCATTGAAGTCTTTCAAAAGAAACTGTGACAACCTTCCTTTAGCTTGGTTGTCTGTCCCTGCTCATTTTCGCAGATGTATTGATTTAAATGGATGTTTCTAACTTATAAAAACTATCCAGAAAAGATGGAAAAACACAGCTCAGGTTTGCAACTGAACAAGTTTCAGCTTTAAATCTGCTTGGGAAACAGTGAACAGAGAAAGATGGACTTTGCCTACAGTAGCTGTTTCCAGACACTGGTGCCAGTTTGAGGCATCCATACTGTGCATATCAATCTGAATTGTCTGACATGAAACTGCTGGCAAATGATGTAGGCTAAAAATGGGTCATTTTGGAGTATGATTCTCTACTTTTATGAGCCAGGCTATAAAAAGATGCCTGGACGGAAGTTGTCTAAATTGGACAGCTTTCACCTGTAAGTGTGGCTTTAGCAGAGATCTCAGATTACCTCACCAAACTACAAATCCCAGGATCTCATAGGATGGAACCATAGCAGTTAAAGCGGCATTAAACTGCTATAAATGTGTAGCACAGATATATTCTGTGCCCCAGTGATAGCTTTTTTTTTTTAATAAAGAAATTTAAGGGATATTTTAAAGTACATAGTTTGAATCTGCACTTGGTTTCTCTTTTGATTTTTACTATCTGAATTCACAAAGTTTGACATGTTGATCTTTGACCCCTGCTATGAGACAACAGATGGGGTTCAAGGACCCTGCATTCAGTTCCATTTTTTAAGTTTGTCCAAAGACTGCACATGGATCTCTATATCTCACTACCCACATTCTACTGCAACACCCAATGCATGGGAAACAATCATTGTGGTTTCTTTGCTCTTTGTGTATGACTTTCCTCACAAAACATGGAGTCCTCTATTGCTTCCTTTCCTTTCCTTTCCTTTCCTTTCCACATTTGTTGTCTTCTTTTTGCTCCCTCTTTCTGCCTCTCAGATCCAAGGAGCCTGCTGAGAAGAATTTTGGAGGTTGGCCACTGCACAATTTTCACCATGTGTGGGCAACACCAAACAAACAGACTGTAAATAAAGTCTGCACTCTCTCACACGCGCATGCACCCGGACACATATTTTCTCCATTACCTTGGCTAATACCATCTTTCTTCCATCTTGAACTCAATGTTGTTGTTTTTTTGTCTCTTTCAAAGCCTCCCTCCCTTTCTCCTACCCCGCAATTTATTCCAGCTGTGAAAACCTTTTGCCATCTCCTCTGTCACACGGGCAGAGAGGTGAGTGGCAGGGAGAAAAGCTGCTGCAAGCCATGGTGGATAATCTGTTCCACATGTGTGCCCTGGCAGGAGCCTCACCACCAGCACTAGGCTGGAGGGAACGGCTCCTGCTGAAATCAGCTTGGCCATTAATGCATTTTGGCCCCGACACTCCGCTTCTCACATAAATACACAGGGGCACTGGCAACATCACTTTTGGTGCTTTATTACAACATTTACTGGTTTTGTAGGTGAAACCTAAACATTGGCAAAGAAGGAAGGAGAAACAGAAAGGGAAGAGGGAAGAGTGGAGGGTAGAAAATGAGAAGAATAACATTTTTTAGTTAAGCGATTGCAAGTCTTCAACTGAAGAGAGATATACACCTCCACAGACATTATATAGGGGTTCAGTTTTAAGAGGAAGAAAAACCTGATACTTTCAAAGACTGGTTTAATACAGCTCTGTACATTCCCTCTGAGGATTTAAAAAGTACCTTTAGCACAGATCCTTGTGTGCAAAGCAGTTGTATGAGACAGCCTGTGGACAAATAGGTAAAGACATTTTCCATTGACAAGGAAAAAGTCAATAGGGGTGGAGGAAGCCATATAGCAGTGGCAGGGCCAGGAAAAACAATTCCTCCCATCCTGCCAGGGCCCATCCAAGACATTTTGCTCCTTTGAACAGAGTAGCAAACTGGGCTTCCCACCACCACCCATGTTAAGGTGTATTCTATCCCAAAGCAAAGTTATTTTTGTATAAATAGTAGAAAATCTCTTAAACATTTCTTCCTCTCTCTGACAGTAAAAATAGAATGATAATTAAATAGCTAACAGTTTTTGGCCCTTCCACGAGACCCCTGATTTGCACCCTGAGGTGGCTGCTTCATTTTGTCTAATAGTAGCGTCAGTCCTCTCTCAAGCTCATCTCTTACTTTTTGAGTTTAGATTACATTTAGTTGGACCTGGGAGGTAACACTAGGTGTGCCCAATTGGAAGAACTGGTTTTCTGGAATCCTTAGGTGCTCTGCCATGCCACATTTATTCAGGTTGGCAACTTAAGCAGGGTCACAAGCATCTTGGAACATAAAAAAACCACAAAAACCTGCACATCCTGGGAGGAAGTAGAAAGCTCCAGACCTCAATGAAGAGTGAAGATTGTTTGGGTGGGTGGGGGAGGGAAGGTGGCTGCCATCCCTCTGCATTGGGATATTATCTCCAAAATTACTTAGAGGGAGACCTTGAGGCCCAGAGAAAAGAAAAGCTTAATCTCCTTGAATTTACCCCAGATGTGTGGTGGGCTCACATGATTGATGGCATCTGTTTTCTGCTTTATTAAACTTGTGCAGCCATGTTCAGCCTGGGATTTGCAAGTAGCTTAATGAGCATTAGGCAGGAATCTTTGGCAGGACAGAGTGATTTCAGGGAGTTACTGAGCCAGTGGCCAAAAGTGTCCTATACAATGAGCTGTGGCTCAATGGTTCCCCTTACTTGCAACCTTAAGTGCCAATCTTAATGGCCAGGGATGAAATAGAAACCCACATTCGACATTCATTTAATATCAGGCCTCTGATCCACACAGTCCAAATACTTACGAGATGTCGTATTTGATTTAGGAAGGGAAGAATAAAAATATCTATTGCAGGTCGAAAGTTACTGCATACTTTGTTAATCCTAAAAGTTATAAAATCATGAGTGCTTTGTGCCCTTGTGCTTTGAAATATTCATCTCCCCCCCAAAAAAAAAGCAGATGTCAATTTTATGCTGGAAAAAGCCAATACAATGCACAACACTGTTAAGTGTGAAAAACATATATGATCCTTTTCTGGGTGTGTGTTCAGAATGGGATGACACCCAACATGGTGTAGTAGTTTGAGTACTGGATCAGGACTCTGGTAGACCAGGATTCAAATTTCTGCTTGGCCATAGAAACAGACTGGGTGACCTCACACTATGTTAGCCTCAGAGGATGGCCAGGGCAAATCCCCTCTGGACAAATCTAGCCAAGAAAACCCTGTGGTAGATTCATCTTAGGGTCACCATAAGTGGGGAAATGACTTGAAGGCACACAACAACAGAGCGCGAACCTGCCAACTAGGTAAATCTTGCTGACAAAATGGGCGTGCATGTGTTCTTCACATGTGGTGAAGTACAAAAGTTCTGCAAGGCTTTTTTTTCCTACATGAAACTGACAGCTGTGGTAGTGGGAAGAAGTCTTTTCAATGACCTTTTCCACAAAATGACACTCTCCCACTTTGTCCTGTCACAATCCCTCTGCTGGGATGGGAGTGTGTCCCCAGTGCTCCTCTCCGCACACAACCAGCTGCCTGCAGGAAGAAGCGCAAGGGACATGCTCTGTCCTTCCAGATGCAGCTGGCCTTCTTCCCATACTGCAGTAGGGGAGGAAGAGAGTAGATCTTGCTTCTGGCCCTTCTACATGGCTGGCTGCAAGGGAAGGTTTGTGTGATTAGGGCTCATTAATAGCATTTCTCCATCGATGATATACCTGGTGATTGCCAGCGAGAAGGGCAGGACCATGACAACATCATACAGAAGCATTGTCGGAGTCCTGTTCCTCTTGTATTCCCATGCTGAGATGCCATCATCATGCCGAAAGGGCCAATATAATGGGCATTACTATAGCCAAGGGCAGAGGTAGTTCTGGTTATGTTCACTGCTTTTTCTTTTTCTGTTTTTTTCACCTAAGAAGATGTTACCTGACTGGGTGGATAAATTTGTTAACTAACATTGTATATATATGTTGTATGTTAACATATGTTGTATGTTAACTAACATTGTATATTTATGTTGAAAGTGCAAAGTACAGACTATGCAAAGAAAGAAAGAAAAGGAAGGAAGGAAGGAAGGAAGGAAGGAAGGAAGGAAGGAAGGAAGGATGGATGCAGGTATGGAAGGAACATTTGTTTCTTACCACGAATTATACCATAGAGGACCAGCCCTACCATTAGACAGAGGGAGGTAGCCAATTCAGGCAATTTGTAGGCTTCACAAAAGAGCAGAAAATTTTTAATAATTTATTTATTAAGTTATGATTGTATTTTTACTGCCAGGAAAAATGAGAGGCTCTTGTGGGGATTTTCTGTCTCAAAATAACTTGACCAAAGTAACTGGACTGTAAAAATACTGTGTACCTTGATTTGGTTAGGTGGGGGTGCAATTTGCTGTTTCTTTTTCGGTGGCAAAATATCTTTGGCCAGTTCTGGGGCTCTTCCATTAACTGCTATGGCTCAATCCTAGGGAATCTTGGGATTTCCAGTTTAGGTAATGATATTTAGAATTCTCAGCCAGAGAGCTCTAGTGTACCGCAAAACTAAAACCCCCAGATTTCAAGGGATATTGCCGTGCCAGTTAAAATGGAATCATAGGGTTAGTACTTTATAGTGTGAAAGGGAACCAGATGTCACAGCCACTAATGAATATTGGTATAATAGGTCTGTCCAATGATTTTAGATTAGAAAAAGGCAGGGTATGTTGCTACTCCCTAGTTTCCCACAGTGCCTACACACCTTAACCTACTAAAGGCCAGGGAAGATGAGAAAATATTTTAAGAAATAAAAAATACCTATGCTGGAGACCTCTGCCTAAACAGCTGAATGAAGACTGAGCATGCCCAGTGACCACAGAAAGTGGAGTAACTGAGTGATGTTGGGAGGGGGGAAAAAAGGAGCGGGAGTATTTAAATATCAAAGAAATATCCTTCAAGGTGTCAGGAAAGTATTATTTTAAAGTTACAATTTTGCCATTTTTTCTTTAAAAAGAAGACAATAAGAGGGATGTATTACCAGAATTTATTCTTTGTACACCCCATAGTGAAGGCCTCATGTAACATGATATAAGCATTTTGATTTTCACCAGGACAGTTTTGGAGTATGTATAGCTGTCCTTGAGTCTTGTGGCTATGTCATCGAAAGGCAATAGAATTTTCCTAAATCAGTCCATTCTCTTGGTTTCCTCTGCTGCTTGCTCTGCTTTTCTTCTCTTCATCTTCCTCGTTATTGTTATCATCCATGGCCTTCCCACTCCATCAGTTTCTTCTTTTTGAAAGTTGCTTGCCAGCCTTTGGGTGACTTGGTGACCTGCCTTGCCAAAATTAGTCAGGGCTCAACTGCCTAAACTTCCCAAGGAGACCCTATTTCACCCTTCCTAAAGTTCACTGCCTTGTCAAACCTAGCTAATCTCCTGCAGGGGTGGAAAAGGCTTATTTTGAACTGCTTCTCATTCAGGGAATAGGGCTGTGGTGGCAGAGAGGGGGGATGTCTTCCTGACTGCTGCCTGAAAAGACCTGGGACAATAATACCCCTTTTGTTCTAAGTCAGTGGGTGGGGGATAGGCGGCAGGAATGAAAGATGGGGGATATTAAAGAAGCAGGTGAAAGACATGTGTCTTCAGCAGTCTCAGATAAGAACCTGGCCCTTCTAATCTGACTGAAGCTTATTATCTTTCTGCCACAGTCATTACTATTTTAATATTAGATGCAAGAAGAGCAAACTGCATGAGACAACAACCATAAGAGGCTGGTTTAATGCAGAAACCAGTTCAAAAGTAATGCTGACAAGGCCCTGGCATCAACAAGCCCACTGGCTCCATCTTGGTTACAAAAGAGGAATTGGGCCTTTAAGCTACCACCGTCCAAAGGTTTACAGCCTGCAGCAGAGGTAGCACTTTGTCATGAGTGGATTTTGTAGGCAATTCTCTAATACAGAACTAAATACAAAGTGGCTTGTAGTTATATTTGGAAATTGAGTAGACTATCAACAGTACTATGGAAGAAGATTCTAGGAAAGGGAACCAAGTTACTTGAAGCTTTGCCTGCTACAGCCATGTGAATCTGCCTGGCCTTAATATCAGCCACAGAGACTTTTGGACTGTTAAGTAGGTTCAATAAGAAGCATGGACACAAGAAACCTTTTCAGGAGTGGTCTCTGATTCTGGAATTACCTCTCCCAGAAAGTATGTTTCATCCCTTTTGTGTTTTCTTTTGGAAGGGATCTAAAAACTCCTTTTTGTTGTTTCAGTGTGCTTTTTAGATAATGGAGAGGGGTAGGTTTTTAAAATTTAAATCAGTACTGCGCTGTGTTTTAAATTGTTTTAATGGAATTTATCAATTCCATCTTGATATGCTGCTCTTGTGTTTTATTCTGCTCTTTGAGAAAATATTTTAGAAACTGATGTTATTTTAAAATGGCCTCATATTTAATACTGATCTGTCTGGGGAAAAATGTTGTGTTCACAAAGTGGCATGGAAGTTTCTAAAATAAAGTAATAAGTAAGTGCCGGAAGAGGAAAGTGGCACATCAACACATGAAGAGCAAAGGGGGGACAAGAAGCATTGGGGACTTGGCTATGGGAGAAAAAAGTAGCTTGTAGAGCTTTTGGGAACATTCAGGAGAGGAGAAAGACACTTAAGCAGCCTCAAGGGGAGAGATACAGAGCAGAGGAGAAAGTGAAGAATAAGACCTCTGTCCAAAAATCTTCACCCTCTTTGGGCAGGGCAAACCTGATAGAAATATCCTTGCTCTAACTAGAACTTTGCCAGAGCCTTGAAGTAACACATTACATGTAATGGTACATGCAGCTTGTTTCTTGTTGGTATAACAAGGGTACAATAAGGTTATTTTTTACAAAAACAGTGTTGCAGCTGGTAATGAAATCAATCCATACCCCTCCACCTCACAATGAGTAGTGTGTAGTTGTTTTAAAATAATGTTGTGAAGTGCGTGCCATTTTGGGTTTGGTTGGTTAATTTGCAATTTTTTACATTTTTAAATAATAAGAACCGTCATGTGCAACACTAAAAAAAAAAGAGAGTAACAAGTAAAGAATTCATTTAAAAAATGTTCTGCACTCTGAACTTTCTGAGGGAAAAAAATCACATCCTGTGGGGGGTGATGGACACAGCTGGAGGGCCAGACGGCCAGTTTTATTCCCTCCAACCCTTGGTTGGCCACACCTGTTCTCCTGCCAAAAATTGTTGTCTCTCTCCCTCCCTGTTTCCCTATCTGGAAGGAGTAGCAGCTCTTGACAGCAACTGAAGCAAGTAATGCGGCTGCACTCTCTCACTTACCATCACCTCCTCTACTCTACCTGGCTGCTTCATAAAACATCATGTGTGCTGTTAGCAGCCAGTTTTGTTATATAGGAGACTCAGCTCTCAGTCTGCAGATCCAGGCTGCATAAGAAATTGCCTGTGGAGGAACCCCAAAGTTTTTTCCTTTTTGAAGGAACCCAAAAGTTTCCAAAAGCACACTCAGTGCCTTCAGAATGCTGACTGTTGAATAAAGGGAGAGATATGTAATGGAGTAGCCCAGAAAATGACATGTCTGGCTAGCTGGCATCCTTAACGTTGCAACATCTTGTGTCCAGTCCCATTTGTGCCTCCGTAATCTCTTCCTAGTTAGTCCTTCAAAAATGGAATGACATTTAACAAGTATCCAACTGCACAGGCAGGGAGGCGGATGGATACTTCCATTTCACTGTAGAGGGGAGAGGAGCTTTCCTGTGATTTATAGCCCCAGTAATATTTATACCGTCTTTTCACACCACACAATTAGAGCACTACAAATCCACTTTAATTGCCATGTTTTCATCATATGGAATGCTGAGATTTGTAGTTTGGGGAGGGCCATTTAGAATTCTCAGCCAAAGAACTCAAGTGTATCAGCAAATAACACGCCCAGGGATTCCATAGGATGCATCCATGGCACTTAATGTGGCATCACAGCACTATAACTGTAGTGTGAAAGGGCCTAGATTCTAGGCAATGGGGAATGGGGAGCTGAAGGACAGCACAAGAGATGGAGACTGTAAAATCTGAAGTTAAATTTGGGGAGGGGGAACTATACACTACATAAAAAGTAAATACTACTGCTGGGTAAAGGAGTGACAGTATAGTATTTTAGTCCTGTCTTTGTTTAAGGGACCCTGTGAACACTCGTGCATTTCTACAGCACAAGGGATTGCTACTCATTGTCTTGAGCAGGGATGCAGCTATGGCGGTAGGTTGCTGGGCAAAATATATGCATGGGCCCCCAATAAGAATTCTGTGACCCCCGCCAGGCAATTTCCTTTAGTCTCCAAATTTCTAGCACCGCAGTAACTTAAAACTTCATTTGTTCATTTAGAAATAACAGTTTAGGCATCCAAAGAAAGAGGCAGGCAAAGTGATCAAGAGAATGCAAACACAGCAGACGTAAGCGTTCTAGCTGTGAACTATTTGGAATGCCTCATTCAATGCGATACTAGGAATTTGGATACTGAAGAAAAATTTCCTTGGGAGAGGGGTAGAATTCTTATTTGGAGGGAGCAACTCTCTCAGCAGGGCCTAAATTCCCTAAAGGTACTGGATCCCATCTGATCTTGAAAGCTAAGTAGGGTCAGACCTGGTTAGTATTTGGATGAGAGAATGCCAACAAATATCAGCTGCTGTAGGCTATATTTCAGAAGAAGGAACTGGCAAAACAATCTCTTAGTATTCCTTGCCTAAGAAAACCCTATGAGATTCAAGAGGTAACAGGTAACTTGAAGGCACATAACACACACACAATTCCCTTATTTGCACCTACAGCAGGTATGGCCCATATGCAACCTCCCCCCGTCACACCACTGTTTTTGCATCCCCGGTCTCTCCCAAACTACACTATAAACGATATCACCAAATTTTGACAGCAACCCAGGAATTCCCCCTTGATAAGTAGCATTTGCTAATTTTAAAGTTGTCTGTGTGTGTGTGTATGTGTGTGCGTGCGCAGTTTGCTGCCAAACATTTGCAACAAGGAGGTTTTTTTTCCGGATGGTGACCAAAGTGTACTGATAGGAAAAGGATAGGGGATTGCAATCAATAGTACCTTCTGAAAGGTGGAAATCAAAGTCTCACCCCTGTTCTAAAAATAAATAAAAAACATGTTTAAAAGGTCTTTCAAAGCTCATCAAATACCATGGGCATCATCAAGTGAGGATCTCTGTTGGACATTTCAAGTGATCACATCTGTACTATCCAACAGTAGCATATTTGGAATTTATTTCTAGTGATAGTGCATTTGCAGCGGGCCCTCGGTATTTGGTAGGGTTTGGTTTCAGGACCCTCTGTGGATACCAAAATTTGTTGATGCTCAAGTCCCATTATGTAAAAGATGTAGTAAAATGGAGTTCCCTATATAAAAAGCAAAATCAAACTTTGCTTTTTGGATTTTTTTTTATATTTTTAAGCCATGGTTGGTTGAATCCATGGATACAGAATCTGTGGATATGGAGGGCCAACTGTACTGCCCAAAAGTAATACAGTAGGCCCTCCACATTCATGAGGGATAGGGACACAAATCCCTCTTGAATGTCAAATAATCGCGAATAGGGCACCCTCCCTACAGGTTTCTGCCTGGCAGGTGCACCCACCCAGGTGGGGGGCAGGGAGGCAGGGAACAGGCAATCACCTTCCCTAAACCTTTCTGCCACCCGCGTGAGGCGCACCCGCACTGGCTGTGGTGGCAGAAGGAATGCAGAGAACTGGTGATTGCCTTCCTTGGACCTTCCTGCCACTGTTGTGAGGCACACCCACATCTGTGGCAGCAGGGGCCACGGGAGGAGCATGGGGAATTGACGATCGCCCTCCCCAGGCCTTCCTGCTGGCCACATGGGTGCACCCGCACCCACAGCGGGGGTGGCTGGAGGAGCATGGGGAAATGGCGATTGCCCTACCTGGACTTTCCTGCCTCCTGTGCAGGCATGCCTGCACCCGTGGTGGGGGAGGCAAGAGGAGCCTGGGGAACTGGTGATTGCCCTCCCTAGACCTTCCTGCCACCGGTGCGGGTGTGCTTGCACCAGGGGCAAGGAGAATGAGAGGAGCAAGCAGGGTCAGAATGAGGTGGGAGGGGGAGAAGCGAGGGCAAGTGGGCACCCCTTGAATATCCAAATTATTGAACTTGAAACCCACAAATGTGGAGGGAGAACTGTATATGTGATACAACCTCATTCTCTAGAAACAGTTGCAAATACAGTTAGCCCTCCACATTTGCAGGTTTCACTTTTGCAGATTTGATTATTCACAGATTATTGGCTGTCACCTCTGCTGCCTCCCTATGCCATTTTTAATAGAGAAAGCAAGCCTCGTGAGCCTGAGAATCTGCAAATGAGGTTTGTAAGTCCCTATTAAAAATGATGTGGTGCAGCAGTAGAGGTGGCAGTAAGCCCCACCAGCCAGCCACTTCTGCCTTGTGAAGGAAGCCTGATGCCTCAAAGGAATCCGTGATGGATTGAATATGGTGATCTTACTTTTTTTTGTGCTAAATACAGTTTGGGAGGGCCTAGGGTTATTCGCAGTTTTTCCACTTTCACGGGGTCATGTGCCCCTAACCCTAGCAAATGTGGAGGGATGACTGTATCACACCAGCATGGGAATGAACAGGTTTTCTCTGGCAACAAGAATTGCTGTTCAAATGCTAGAAAATACTCCATGCTTAGAAGGATAGGAATGGTACCTTAAAACATAGTAACACATTTTGTGTTGTAAACAGATTGTTCCCAACCCAGGGAAAGTTAGTTATGATTCTGTGCACTTAAAGGCCATGGGAAGCTTGCTACTATTAATGTAAATCCTATCACTTCAATTATACAGCATGATCTGAAGCAGGCTTACTCAGAAACAAGTCCCACTGGTTTTAGTAGTACTCACTTGCAAGCAAGAATGCTGAGGACTGCACAGTGCAACCACAGAGACAAGGAACCATGAACTAGACAGCTATCAATATCTTTCAAGGTCCATACAAATGGGAGCTAGAGCAGGGATGGGAATCATGGAGCTCTCCAGTGCTGTTTGACAGCAACTCACAGTAGTCCCAACCAGTGAGACATTGGTGAGGAAGGCTGGGAACTGCAGTTCCCTTGGAATTTCTACCGCAGATTATTATGGGGTTATATTCCTTTACCCCAAAATGTACCATATTTGCTGGCGTATAAGACGCACCAGCATATAAGATGGACAGCATTTAAGATGGACCCCATTTATATATCAGTAAATACTATTTGCCAAAGTATAAAACATACTGGCATATAAGACTCACCCCATTTTCAAACAGTATTTTTCAGGGGGGGGAGTGAGTCTTATACGCCAACAAACAGGGTATATCCATACATTCTACATTTTGAGAGTTACATTAATTTCTCTAGATAAAAAGTCAAAAATGAAATAATATTTAGAAAGCAAAGCATTGCTTGTTAGTCTAGGCCCTCTGTTGTTTCCAGGAGCTTAGGACCTACCAAGCAGAACATTCCAACAATGCATAAAAAGGACTCTCAGGCAACCAGGAAGTTTGTTTTTGTAGTTGCTTGACAGGCCATATGCCTAGAATGAGAACTGCTGTTAACACTTGCATTGCAGCATTATTCATTCATTCATTCATTCAACTATTTCTACACTGCCCTTTGAAGCAAAGTCTCCAAAATGAGCTTTGTGGGGGAAGAAAACAAAATAACTAATATAGTTGATAAAAATAAATCAAAACATTTAAAATACCTGCAACAGAAAGGACAGTAAACAAGATGGGCCTACATTTGATTAAAACCAGCCTACAATACCCTAAGAGCCAGTGTGGTGTAGTAGTTTGGACACTGGACTACAACCTTGGAGAGCAGGGTTCAGTTCCTGCTTGATCATGTAAACCCACTGGGTGTCCTTAGCTGTGTCACATTCTTTTGGCCCCAGAAAATCCTATGACAGGTTCACCTTAGGGTTACTGTAAGTTGGAAATGACTTGAAGGTGCACAACAACAACAACACTCTAAAGGATCCTGTCTGGTCTTGGAAGCTAAGCAGGGTCAATCCTGGCTAATACTTGGATGGGAGACTGCCAATGAATAGAGGTTGCTGTAGGCTGTATTTCAGAGGAACTTATTGGCAAAATGACTTCGGAGTATTCCTATGAGTACTGTCTACATACATAAGTATTACACTTTGTAGAACAACATTGGGTTGGACTCGATGGCCCTTGTGGTCTCTTCTAGCTCTATGACTCTATGATTCCACTTACAACTAGGCTGGCCACGTGAAAAAGAGAGTTGTGTAGAAGAGCAGGATAAGCTATACCTGCTGTGAAATTGCCTCTTCCACACAGCTACTACAGGTGCAGGAGCCCTGTCCTCACTCTTTCATGTGAATATCTTACCTGTCACACATTACTTTTTGTGTTAACAAGAGAGTTGTGTAGAAGAGCAGGACAAGCTATACCTGCTGTGAAATTTCCTCTTCCACACAGCTATTAAAGGTGCAGGAGCCCTGTCCTCACTCTTTCATGTGAATATCCTACCTGTCATATATTACTTTTTGCATTAACAAGAGAATAACAGTTCTCCTTTTGCAAACAGAATAATAATTGGTAATGCCATTGCTTTTCCCCATACAACAAGTAACACATACTTGTTAATTTTCCTTCCATTTTCTTACATTTTAGAACAACAAAACTAAAAAATAATTGAAAAGTAACAACAACACAACACAAAGAACAGTGTGATAAGTTATGAGAACTTGCAATTTGTCATTAACTAGTCACCTTCAGAAAGATGCTGTTGTATTGAGTTACATAACAAATTATTTCTAGAAATAATTTTCGAACCTGTAATCTGAAGTGAAAATAGGGTTGTAAAGAGTACTCACTAATGTTGTTATTCACATGAAGAAAGCACTCCATTAAAAAAAAGATTAATCACTGCAAGATTTTCATATTTCAGTAATTTTTTTCATGAAAAATATATTTGCTCAAACTTGTTTTTGTGCAAAAGACTAGGTTTTTACACACACAAACAACACACACAAAAGTATATCTCAGTGTTGGGCCTGAGGGGTAGGCCCTGTGTTACACGCTCATACATTCAGTTCAGTCTGCTTTCACACTAATGAACATATTTTGGGGGTTAGTCCATACTGTTGCATTGCTAGGTTAGGCTGCCCTGTATGCTGCAGTCCTGTGAGAATAGCCAAGGAATGTTAATGATGGGTGCTTCGGTCCTCCGCACTATCCGGTATGGTGGGGGAGAGCAAAGCCTGATTTAGAGACCTTCCACTGCTGTTTCAGGCAGGTAATGAGATTTGGCGGCAAGTCTATCACGCACCTGGCCCATGGGTGCCTCAGTACTTGGTGTCTGAGGTGGGATAGCCCCCCTCCTGCCCATTTTGGCATGGTGGGTGGATGGATTGGCAGCCTGTTTTGCCACTTGCGTACGAAAAGCCTATATAATCTGTTGGAACAAAGAGAACCCTGCTCCGTCGTCTGCTTTGCCTTTCTGATGGAGTCAGAGTGTATGTATGCTTCTGTGCCTTTAGTTTTTCTTTTTGCTTCTTCGCTTAATAAACTGCATCCTCAAAGACCAGAACTGGCTTGGTTCTTGCCTCCCAGCATCTCGCACTTTGAACCTTGCACGGCCGCCCAATCCAAAGTAGATGTATTGGTCAGCATTAATTCTTTTAACAGAAAAGTTGGTAGCAGAGGTAAAAATAACATGGGAAGACTAGGGACAGAGTCTTGCACCACAAAAAAAAAAAAAAGAAAGAAAGAAAAAAGAAAAAAAGAATACTTAAACTTGTTTCAGCAAAATTTTTTATCCAAAGCTAACAAGATGCACATATGAAATGAGAGAACCAGGTTACTTAACTCTTGTAGAAATCAATAAAAACATTTTGAATCTTCTAGAGGTCACTGGAGAGCCAGTGTGGTATAGTGATTTGGATGTTGGACTAAGGACCTTGGAGCAGCATTTGAATCCCTGCTTAGCCATGGAAGCTTGGGGAAGTGACACTCTCTCAGCCTCAGAGGAAAACAAAGGCAAAACTCTTTCTGAACAAATCTTGCCAAGAAAACCCCATGGCAGGTTTACCTTTGGATTGCCATAAATTGGAAATGACTTAAAGACACAGAAGAACAGAGACTACTAGAAAGCTTCTTCTAAAATTCATCCAGGGATTATTCTTTTTCTTTCATTAGTCTCTTCTTGTGATTTCCTTTTAGTGGTCAAACATATGTATCTACTTATCTGCTTTCCTCTTTTATCTGTTTTCCTCTTCATGCATAGTCACTGAGAGATTCTAAAGACAGCTTTTGTTTACCTTGCCTGTTGTAGGCAGGCAAACACAACTGTAATACGATTGCATAGAGTATTATTTACTGCAGACATGCTACTTCAACCTGACACTGAAAGTCTGTGTTTCCCCAGTCCTCCTTCATGACCATCCCAATGCTCATGCTGATTTTAAAAAGTCCAACTGGATACAGAACAGGAAAAGGGGGCTGGGAAGGTGTAAAAGGATTTTGTAAAATAAGCTTTTTGTCAGAATCTTTGTTAACTTTGTAGTGTAATTTTTTTTAATTTTTTTTTTTGCAAGGGACACTTTTCTGCTTAAAACACTGGTTTTCACATAATTTTTTTGCTCAGAAGTTTGTTTGTTTTTTGCACAAATGGCCAATTTTTCTTTTTAAAAAAATACTCCAGAACTCTCAGTGGGGAGCAAACCTTTGAAATGATTTGTTCTTGTATTTGATAATGAAATAAATGAAGATGTACATGCCTGGATAATAAGATATTCCTTGCAGCTAAGTAAGCAGGCTAGGTAAGCAAGGATGAAAGAAGGAAATGCTTGCCCTTTCTCTAAGCCGATTTCCACACTACACTGTGTTATAGTGCTATTATTCCAATTTGAACATCTTGTGGAACTCTAGGGCCAAAGAACTCACTGGCTGAGAATTCTAAACACCTCTCCCTAAACTGCAAATCCTAGGATTCCATAGGATGTTGAAACTGGAATAGTAGCACTATAACAGTGTGGTGCAGAAATGGTCTATGGTACTTGTAGAGGAAGTCAGGGTTTCTCTATGGCTAGCCTGGAAGTGCCACTCTTATTTCTCTCTCACCAGACAGCTTAGTGGAACAGTTAGGTTGGTTTACTATACTGCTAAGAGGCTAGTAGAATTTTTTTTCAGGCTACCAGCTTTGTTGGTCTTTGCCAAAAGTAAGCCAATGTATTTATAAATAAAAATTACAAAGACAACACAAGCCTCCTGTGTATTCTCATCCAAAGAAAACTTAAGTCATTTGGGCGGAGCCCCTGAAATCTCTCACCACTTGGAGATACTGGGAACTTGTAACAGTGTTTGATTGTTGTGTTTGCTCTCTGCTTTCAAGGAGGTAAACATTTGGGAAAGTCTTAGGACATAGCTTTACATTTTAACACATTCTGCTGTCTCATATCAATTTGTCTAGAGAAAGAGAGCTTTAAAACAGTGGGAGATTGAGTTTTCAAATTTCAGCTTCCTGAATACTGATGTTTATTAATTAGTGCTGGTATTAATTTATCACATTAATAGTAGGGGATTCAAACAATAATCTAGACAATTATTCTGTCTGATTTAAAAGGTTATTGTATATATGGTTCTCATTAAGCTGTGCTTTGAGAGATGACACCGTTTAGTTTAAGTCTGATATATGCTTTTACAAAATTATAGCTCAATCCTATGATCAGGGCTACATTGGCACAATGGGTGTTAATGAGTAACTCCTCCTCTGCAATTGTCTTAGTGTAGTCCTAGGATGCCGTATCTTAGAAATTATTACTGCTGATTCTACATGACTTTTTAAGATGCAATGCGTCACCATTCTTATTTTTGAGATGTGGATAATACTTATGGATAGCTCTATTGGTAACTGTTAAACATGATGGCTAAATGGAGCCTCCTCATTCAGAACAGAGCTTGGATTTTTTTAAACTATATTTTCCAGAATTTCCCAGCCAGCATAGTCATGTTGTACAGTACTTTTTGAGCAATAGTAGCACAGAGATTGGAAAACTTGACCCTGCTCATGGGAGAAATTTCAGACAAAGCACCTACAGTTGAGGCCCTGGAAAGATCAACTTTGTATTCCTCAATTATAGATCAGGAATGTTGCTAGAAATAACATCTGCTATTGGGTCCAGCTCTTGATAGCTCCTTTCTGATGTCCACTTCAACAGGCCCATTATGCTTCAGACTGCCCTCATGTGACTTGTCTCCTCCCTGGCTGGATCCTTTATGCTTGAATTCAGACTGCCTTGACCCTGTCAATGGCTAGCTCTTGCCTGCTCTCTGTTTGGAACATTCCCAAGTTAGACTTTGGACTGCATGGACCTTGTTCTTGGATCTACCCTGTCTTGAGACAAAGTAGTCTTTTCTGGAAATCTTTGGTGTCCTTCAAAGCTGGAGTTGTGGTGTTGGTGCTGCTCCTAAGGCTGTGATCTGGGGTGGGGGGAAGAGGGTCAGATTGCCAGTCTGTGGTGGCCTTCAGCCTTCTATCCCTAGTAAAACCTCCTTCAAGCTAAGAAGACTTAGCCCCACAAAAAGTTTTTCAGGGCCAGATCTCAACTACCGAGGATGAAACATGTAAAAAGTGGCTTTTTCTCACTACTACTGACTGATTACATGTGTCTAAAATGTACATAATATAGAACTCAGTAGGTGTTTGATTGTGTTGGTGATAGTAGTGGTGATTCCTTGGATGATTCTAGAAGAGTAGTCCTGTAAGCAGGAAAAGCCTTGTTTCTTCTTCAAGATTGAGATACAGCATAACTCTAAATTGAGTAGAACATATTTAATCAGAAGTGATATTCTTCCATAGATATAAATATACATTAATACATGTATGCAGGTAAAACATGTAAAAATCACATTTAGACCTTTTTTTTGGTCCTGCCCACACTGGATGCAGCCCCTGAGGCCTGTTCCAGCTTGGGATTTCATGAATATTTCTCATCAGTGGTCTAACAACTCAACATCTGGCTTCAGAGCTGCCTATAGAGGCAAGAGACTTGTTAGTAGAAGTGAAAATGCCATCTCCTCCACTTTCAGAGAGGATTTACAAATGCCCCATAAACTTCAGAAGAATAGAAAAGTTTCCAGGAGAACACTCCCTGCCCTTAACTGGCTATGTAACAGCTACAGCCTAAATCATAGTCCATGCCACTGACTTATGGATGGGGGAGTGATGAGGGTAGTGCACCGTGGGTGGCAGTTTTTGAGGGGCACCCTGCATGATGTGGCCATGCTGCTGCACGACACGGCCATGCCCCCCAACAATGTGGCCACGCCCCACCCGTACTCCAAGCTTGTTGGGTGGCTTTTGCATGTTTAATTTTTTCCTGGTGACTACCACTGTCACATGGGCAAGATGAAGGTTTGCGCAGGATATAAGAAGGGAACAGAGTTTGGAAATACTACTTTTAGAGCAATTCCCAGAATCTCCTGCCAGTGTGGCCACTGGCCAAAAAAGCAACTTGTTTAAGCTTTGCAAGAAAGTTAGCTAAGCAGTAACTCAACCAACTCAGGTAGTTTCAGGTAGAGTCAGGTAGTTTCAGGTAGTTTGACTCAGGTAGAGTCAAACTAGACTTTTAAGGCAAATGGCTATTTCTGTGACTAACCTGATTAGCCAGTTGTTCTTCCCGTAATGGAATGGACTTAAAGATATGCATCTCAGCAATCAAACTTGCAATGTTAAATCTGTGTTTGCCTTCCAGTGACCAATCATAAAACAAAGCATGCTAAATGCAAGGTATCTAGGCAAGCAACCTAATATGCCATGAGAAACAGATCTCTTGCTTCTGGAGAAGGCACCTCTTCTAAAGATCTGTTAAACTTACAGTCTAGTTTGACCTGCACTCCCATGCAGAGAGCTTCCTTCAACCAAACCTTTTGGATAGTTTCTTACAGTGTGTCCCTTTAACAAGCTTACTGTGGACTACTTGGCAACTTCACCATAGGCTATGAAGTTTTCCTATCCCTTTCAAGTGATGCTACAGAGTTTCTTTCAGCAAAATTTTCAAAATAGCAACCTGGGACAATAGAAATTCATGACATGTATGGCAGACCAAACAGCAATTAGTAAGTTTGTGTTCTGCCACTGAAAGAGTTGCCCCCCCATCTGAATTGCTGTGACACTCCAGTTATGGAACACCCTCCTCTCAGAGGCCAATTGGTGCAATTGTTGCTGTCATTCTGATACCAAGTGAAAACATGGTTGTTCACTAACATTTTTTGTTCTAATTGGATTTATACAGACCCTTGCACTTACATAGTTTTAAATGGTTTCAAACTATTTTAACTCATTTTAATTTGTCTTTTCAAAGGCAATTGTTAAATTATTCAGTGTGTTTTTAAAATCGTACTTCTTATTTACACTGTTTTAAATTTATCAGATTGGATTTACTTTATACTGCCCCAAGATCTCAAGACAGAAAGCACGATACAAACATTTAACTAAATAACTAACCTGCACAATGGATGAGGAAAGAATAATTCATCTCAAATCTTTGTGTATTGATGCTGTAAAAATGACTGTGAATGCAAATCTAATTTCTTCTATAGACCTCTGTTGATTTAAAGCTGAACTCCTCTGCTTTGACAACTATACTTCTGGTATCCACAAAAAACACACAAGCTAAAAGGTGTTCCTCCCATGCAAATGATTCTAAGACAGGTTACAAATCCATACATTTCTGGAATGCACAGGAATGCATTATGGTGGTGTTATAACTCAGGTACTGAATGCTGAACGTTTAACACTGTCGTGTCAAGAAGTTATCCTTGGAACTTCTGATAACATATTTGCAAACACATCAAATTACAGACAGGCATACCTGAGATAGTGCTAAAGAAGTAGACAAGAATAATCCAGAGATCCTAGTACTACAGAAAGTACATCTTAAAAACTATATCTTCAGCCAACCTGCAAGAGGTACACCTAGCAAATGAACTTGGAGCTTCCTAGACATTTTAAATCCATTTTATATTTGTGCTCTGCTTACTTTGTGATGCCTTGTGAAGCAAAGAAAAATTTGCAGTTTTTATTTTATTTTAAAATTTTGAAAGAACATTGTAGTTGCCTCCTGTCGCTCCATCTTGTTTACAGCATAGTTCAGTGATTAGTCAACCTAGGAAAATCAACCATAGTTCAAAGTCTGTTATTCCAGAGCTTTAAGACAGATGATGGTGAACCTTGTGTGGAAAGTGATCCATTGTATAATTGATAAATGAGGATGAGAAGACAAAACTGAAGTTGTGTTTACTGTTTTATGTACATTTTAGTTAAAGCTGTGGCTAGGTCTGAACTAAACAACTTTAACTTCCACATGATTTATTGGAAGATATTTTAATCAAAACTTATGAGTGATTAAACAGTGAAATATTTGGACTGATACTATGACATGAATGGAGCATCACATTGGCTACACAAATCAGAGCTCCCTTGTTACTGAATATGAGTTTTTGTATAGTTGTACATTATTAAATAATTCTGTTCCCAGAACAGATAGCAAACTTTATAATATGAAATAATTAAAAAAAACAACACTGACATTCTTGTAACTGGTTAATGAATTCTTAAAATGTTTCTGTGTCTTACATCAGCACTGGAAGAGCACAGGCAGCAGCTTTCAGAGAAAGGAAATTCCAGAAAAGAGAAGCAGTCATCAAGAACATATTCCTGTTGTTCCAAGATGGTGCACAGATGGTGTCATTAACAGGAATTACAATTACTTTTTATTGCGTTGCTCTTGGCTGATTTTAGAGATTGTGAGTGGACATAAAGAAGACATGCACGTGTAGCAGTGGCCATGCAAAGTTGATAATTAGGCTAAAGTGTTAACGTTTAAAACAGAGAACTGATTGTTTATATACCTACCCGATCTGCCACAAGGGGGCCCCATGTTTCACCACAGGAACCAGTACACTGACTGGAGAATGGGAAAGGGCCTTCTCAGCTGTAGCACCCTGATTCTACCATGCACTCTCCTCGGTCTGATTGACACCAATATTGGCCTCATTTTGGTGCTAGGTTACAACCTTACTATTCACTGAAGCAACTGAGGTTTAGTGATCATTGCTTGAGTTTTCAGCTAATGCATGGCGCATTCTAACTGATTTTGTTTTAATTATTTTAAACAAGGTTGCTTTATTGATTGCATATCCCACCCCCAAGAGCTACAGATATAGGACAGTTATAGGAAATATTTAAATAAATAACTAAATAAAATATGCTGTATTGACATTGTTAACGTTGGCTTCACCACTGTCTCAGTTTTCTTATGAACCTTTTCCCATGAGGAAGCTATTGAGTGTGAAATATTTCAGTTTTCTATTTTAATTTGCTTTTGTTCTAAGGTTTCCAGTTTAACAAAGACAAAAAGCGTTATGGTAAGGCTCAAAAGCCAAATTAAAAAAGAACCTTGCATGTAAAAATATGTTTAATATTTTATGAATTTAGCTGTATTCTTATTATTTTGGGACAAAGCTTGATTCATGACCATTGAATGCTGGAGGGTGGCAAGATTTGACACGGTGGTGAAATTTACACACCCTTCCAAGTTGGTGCATCTTGCAGCCACGGTTTTCGAACCTGGCTGCTAACTACAGTCAGTTCCATTGGCTTAGTACTTGGCAGCTTTTTTTTTTTAAAAGTTTACTTTTTCATAAGTACCAGGAAACTACATTGCCATTCATGGGAACTGGCATCTGCTTCAACTGGGGTTCTAATACTGGCATAGGAACCCAATCCATTTCCTTGTGTGTCTGCTGGCAGATTTGGGCCTCATATCTGATGAATGTATACTATTCATTTATTTATTTACTTATTTTTTCTTTCTCAAGGCTTCTATTTCCACTGTTCCACTTAAAATAAAGCACTGAGGTGGCTGACATCACAGGCTTAAAAAAAGCAAGACTATTCTCTAAATCAACTGTAAAATCTTCATGGTAAACCCAGAAGATTTTTCAGCTTGAAAGCAAGAATATGTGTGCCCCCACCCCTTACTTAAAGCAGCTAACTGGACTTGAAATTATAATTATTTATAAATAATTTCCCACTGCACCCCAAACTGGAACTCAGGCTGGCTTACAAATTAAAATTTGTTGAATATTACTTTTAAGACTGGTAATGGGACAGCATCATAACATTTCACCTAAAAGCTTACGCTAATTTAGGGCGACAGGGCAGGCTGGATGACAGAATGATCATCTAGAAGACTATCTCTACTACACCCTCCATACTACCCAATATCTGCCAGGTCATTTGCCTCATCCTGCCTTGCACATAATACAAACAACAAAAATAGCATCAGATCAGAGAGGAGAGGGGGGATTTTCCAGAGACAGCAAAAGGATCCCACAGAATTTAGGCCAAAGACTTGCTGAAACACTGGGCCTTTTTACACTACTCAATTATAATCCTTTGATTCCATTTTAATTCCCATGGCATCATCCTATGAAATCCTGGGATTTTCAGTTTAGTGAAGGGCATTAGAATTCTCTGCCAAAGAGCTCTGGTGCCCCACCAAACTACAGATCACAAACTACAGCTACATTTTGCCTCAGGTGAATTTTCTGAACACTCTTTGAAGCCAAGGGAATTACCAAGGGAATGAAATACACATACAAACACACACATGCACAGACAGACAGACAGACACACACACACAAACTTAAACACATTTTTTAAAATCCCTTATTACAAAACTGTACACATTTTCTCTAGTTAGATTACATAGATATAAACAGGCATGTGTGGAAGTGGCTGGTGAAGTGAGTGAAGTTGTTGCACTAGCCTTTGCTTGGTAAAGCTATGCCTGACCACTATTGCCATTAGAAATCCAGACCTAATTTCTCATGGCAAGTAGAAGGCCATCCAAAAACCTATTATGATACCACTTATGTAGTGGGAGTTGGGTTTTTGGCAATGAAAGATCTACAACAACATCTTCTTGTATCCTAACTTTGTTGGCTACTGCTAGAAAGGTCTGGGCCAGCATGTGGCACAGATCAGGCCACTAGAAGACCAGCCTGCTGACTGATGAAACCCTAATGCTTCCGAGCCTACCTGCTGTGGGGGTAATTTAGGATGACAGAAATGGGATTTCGTATGGATGCAAGCCATTGTGTGGTTCCCTTTTCACCTGGCAGTGAGGGAAGTCTTCACCACTGCCAGGCTAGGTGTGACTCTGGCCATTTCTGCACGGGGTATTTAAAACAGTGCAGTCCGTCCTCCAGGGAGGACGTCTGCACCTGGGAGTGGACTGGGTACGGACTATTTAACGTAGATCCGCACCTCAGCCTGCTCCGGAACGACCCCAAGTGGTCGTCCAGCGTGCTTTTGAAAAACCTGTTTCTTTTGGTTTTTCAAAAGCACGGAGCATGCCAGTGCGAGCCTGCTCCCTTGTGCAGATTTTCAGGCTCGCACCAATGCGAGCCTCAATCTGCCGGGGGTAGGCTTTAGACTGGCAAGCTTCAGCGGTTGGTCAAGACCCTGGAAGCCGCCATTTTCGACACCAGAGCAGTGCAGAGCAACGAGCACGCACTGCTCCAGAGCAGCCTGGACTGGACCGGGGAGCCATAAGACCCGGTAAGTAGCGGCACGGGGCGATTCCCTCACCCCATGCAGAAATGGTCTCTGTCAGCCTACACTGGCAAGGCCCCTTAAGGGTAAAGTCCTTGTCTCATCTCCTAAGTTGATCCATCCTCATGCCACAACTATCAGACAGTTGTGACAAAGAGTAACAACATTGATAAAGAGAAATGGACCCCCAAGAAATGCAAAGAACATAAGTCTGTATCAGAGCAGAGGGAGGGGGGTGGAAAAAAGCTCCTAGCTGGAATAATTCGGGCACTCCAGGGGGATGGAACAGCTCCATGCTTCTTGTTGGACCTGGCTGAAGACTACGTTGTTGATGTCCACCTGGGAGAGGCAGGCTGGCTTTTGACTGGCCAAGTTTCCCACCATTGCAGGAAACCCAAGAAAACTAACAAAAATCTCAAGAAAAAGATGTTAGCATGCCATGGACAAAGATGGTACCTGCCCTCACACTGTACCCTAGAAGGTTCTCAAATGGGTTCACAGGTGAGTCTGCCAACCATTTCGATGTGTGTGTGTGTTTTGTCTATAAGCTGCCTCATTGGGATACTGGGTGTGCCACATCTTCACAGTCACTAGCCAATTGTATCAAAAAGGGGGAAAATCTACTGTGGAATGAAAGGAATATATCTAAAACAATTAAAAAAGAGTAAGAAAGCTAAAAGTAACCTTACAAAATGACACTTAATTCATAGCTTTTAACTTGCACTTTTCCATCTCAGAAGCATGAAAGGGTTTAAATTAACAAAACAGAAGTAAACTGTTGACTGCTTCATTGTAGGATTAAGTGTGATAAATGGAGGTTTTGTTCAGCCTCTGTCCAGATGTTGTGTCTATGCCGTGTGTGCGCACGCCTCTTTTTTCCCTTTTTTTTTTTTAACATTCTTGGCATAAGGCCCATATATATTTTGGATACTGCAGGGAGTATATAATATCATTGGAAAATGATGTGGTCTGGTAACCTTTTAAATAACATTTCCTCCCTCCTCTCTTTTCTAATAGTTTGTTTTTCTTTCCATGTTTTCCTTTTATTGGAGGATTTAAAAAAATTAATGAGAGAAAAGTTTTAAAACAAAAAAAAAATGGTATTGCTTTCCTTCTGTTCTCCCTCTTTTTTTTTTTTAAATTGGGAGTAAAGGGACTTGTAAGGGTGCAGACGTAGATTATGTTTGGGGCCTTTTCTGTCTAGAATATATTCCTGATTATTTTTTCACTTTCTTAGCCAACTTGGCTTGAAAAGTAAAGTTGGGGATTTGGCAGAATGTACATTCCCTCCCTCACACACCTTTTACTTTCTGTTTGCCTTTTAAACCCTCATCCCGAGATGCCTTGTTTTCTAGGAAGTACCTGCCACTCCTGTATGCTTTGCCTGAAAAGAGGTGGCTGACTTGCTTTTCCTGAGTTTAAAAATACAGTATCCAGCAGGAATTCAGACCTCCCAGTTTTAAGGAAAACAAACAAAGAAAAGATTGTCAGGCAGGCCTCAAAGTGCCGGCATGCCGCCATACAACTTGCCCTCTGCATGCCTTTGAGTCTGGGCCTCTTCTGCTTTGGAGAATGCCCATCGAATTTGCAATAAGAGTGTCCAGTATCCTTCCCAGAGAAGAGTAGAGTAGGAAAAACTATGAGAGTCAGGAAAGTTTTTCTTGGTATAATTCTCTCTCTCTTTTTTAATCCCAGGGCTTCCTCTTTTTTTGTAGCTCCATTGGGCAAGACTCTGAAGAGTTTCTTTCTCCATAATCAGCCACTGAAATTGTGTGTGATTAAATAGACACACACACTAACACAAACACACAGAGAAATTGGCTGGAAAACTAAAATTCATGTGTCTTATGGCATAATTTTTTTTGTCCCAGACACTGAAGTTTTAAACAATTATTTCTGGCCCAATGAAATACACTGTTTACTTTGTCTCATTGTATGGGATCAAACATGACTACAAAACACCTGATCTATTAAATAAATTTTTTCATTATAGAATTCTGGATTCTCCTAATATGTGGCAAGAAATTTCTGACGGTAATGTACTAAACACATATATGGAATCAACTCATGCATTGGTAGTAACATTTGCAAATCTACAGATCTGTAGTTCTCAAAGATCTTAAGGTGTCTTCCAAGGTCTTCACCTGGTTTTCCATTCAACTCCCAAAAGCCCCTGGCAACTTGACTGATGGTCAGAGATTTTGCGAGCAGAAGTCCAAGGCAGAAAAAGGACCAAAAATTGAGTACCATCGCTATACACTACAGAACTGTGTCTACAACACTTTTGAATATCAGATTCCTAAAGACAGCTTTGTTAATCTGTAACAGCAACAAGCAGCAGAATGGCAAAGCATCTTAAACTGCAACAAATTTATTTTAACTCTTCAAAATGAATCATGGTCCCTTTCATGCTACTCAATTACAGCACTAAAGTACCATTTTAACTGCCATAATTCCATCTAATGGAACCCTGGGATTTGCGATTTTGCAAAGTTTTTAGTATCCTCTACCAGAGAGCTCTAATGGCTCCCTAAACTGCGAATCCCAGGATTCCATAGGGTGTTGCCATGGCAATGAAAGTGGAATCATAGTGCTATTATTGTATACTGTGGAAGGGCTCTATATCTGTACATTCATTTACTACAACCAACTATAATGTAGTCAGTGAAGTCAAATCCTGTGTTCTTGTTGTTGCTGCCTTCAAGTCATTTCTAATTTATGACAACCCTAAGCCGAAGTGGTCATGGAGTTTTCTCTGCAAGATTTGTTCAGACGGAATTTGTCCTTGCCCACCTCTGAGGATGACAGAGTGTGAACTGCCTAAGACCAGCCAGTGGGTTTCCTTGGCTAAGTGGATATTTGAGCCTTGGTCTCCCAGCCTAGTCCAACACTCAAACGACTACCAGACCAGCTCTCAAATCCTGTTAAAATGACATATTTAATGTCATCCTTTTAAATCTTAAAAGTACTTTTTTTTTATATTCCTTGGTATTCCTTGGGTTTGAAAGGAAGAAATCTTATAGAAATTGATTTTGTTAACCAGTGTGAGATAGGTATTCTATTCTATTAGATAGATTTTGCTTCCCTGGTCTTTCTTCTCTTTGTGTTTTCCCATTCAGGCAGTGGCTAAACTGGGTTCCCAACAATGATTTAATTCTAGTTTGAACTCCTTTCTAGGACCATCCATATCTGGCTTCATTCTGGCCATTTCCGCACTAGACAGTTATAGTGCTATTATTCCACTTTTAACATCCTATGGAATCCTGGGGTTTGCAGTTTAGGGAGTGGCCTTTGAAGAAATGGCGTCTGTTGTCTACTCCTTTTTCATCTACCATCTCAGGCAGAAATAGGCATAGTGTGGCTCTAAAACTATTTTTGTGGCCCTGATCCCCTCTGGGCTCCTTATTTGGTAGTCCTTAGAAGCAACAATTCACCTTCTAGTACCTTGTAGCCCCTTTGCAGCCTCACCATTTAACATCAAAACACAACATTCTCAAAACCAGAAGAGGAGGATTTTTCTTCTTCTTCGCTTCTAGGGTTTTGTTTAGCATTTTTGGTAGTACATGACCTGGTGGCGCAGTGGTTAAATGCCAGTACTGCAAGCCACAAGGTTGTGAGTTCGATCCTGCCGGGCTCCAAGGTTGACTCAGTCTTCCATCCTTCCGCAGGTCGGTAAAATGAGTACCCAGCTTGTTGGGGGCATGTATAGAAAAATGTATCAAAATACATGCTATTTGTAAGTTGATCCATATGGAGAGGCGGGATATAAATCAATCAATCAATCAATCAATCAATCATCATCATCATCATCATCATCCCTGGAGATTCAAGGGGTCATCAGAAGGCTGCCTGTTATGTACTATCCAAAAGGGAAAAGCCATCCTGCATACGTGTGTGCACGCGCACCTGTCAATTAATGGTGACCTCATGAATTTCAGAGGGTTTTATTAGGCAAGTAGTACTCAGAGGCAGTTTTGCTCTGAGATATAGCCTACAGTACCTGGTGTCACAAATACTAACCAGGGCTGGCTGCTTAGGTTCCGAGATCAGGTTGGATCTGGTACCTTTGGGTATTTAGGCTCGTAACAGACATTTTATCCCCACCATGAAAGTATGAGGTATTTCATCCCCATCAGGTCATATTTGTGGATCTCAGGATGTTTCAGGTATTAATTTTCCACAGAAATATGATTCAAGGCGAGGAATATTATTATATAAAACAGATCAAAGTTAAATAACATGTCTAAGTTGAGGTATCAGAATAGGTACATTACAGAGCAGAGGTATTGAGTCTAAGTTCTACAAAGCTTGAAAAAGTTCCTTTTTTGGATGATAGTTCCTAAAATCCTCCAGTGACCATGTTAGCTGGAAGATTCTGAGAGTTGTCCAAAGAAGGAGCTTTTCCAAGCTATGGTGACACAATTGTAGGTCAGCACACAACCCGCCATCACATCAGGCAAAGTAACCAATTAAAAAATCACTCCCACCAGTGTTGGGCTTACAAGTGTGCACTGATTATTTAGAAATTGATCAAAATCTCTGATTAGTGACAAGACCATATATACCATTTATTCAGTTTCTGAGTCAATATAAAAAGGTGACAATTTTGGAAGATAAAAAGGCAAAGCAACAACTATTTGTAGCCATAAACACCTTGGAAACTTGTTCTCATTTTTTTCCCTTCCTTTTCTCCTGGCCTCCTCCCTTTTGCTCCCTCCTCTCTCTTAAGGTAGCAGTGTGGGAGCATTGCCAATACATTGTGGTCTCATGGGGAAGCTTTCCTCTCACTGAAAGAGCCCTTGCGCCTGCCAGCCCAATTAAAGCAATGTGAAAGGAAAGCAGCATCTGGAATCACGCTGCCTCTCACAGCCAAGTCACAATTGTTTAGTCTGAAAGTCGTTTCAGGGAGAGCTGAGCTGGCTGGCTGTGCAGTGGCCCCCACATCTGGATCTGCGGCTAGACAGCCTCTTTGGCTCAAGTCCTGTGTGCATGTGCATTATAAACTTTAGGATATGCTGACAAGTTAAGAAGTCAGAAAGGCAGTCACACTAACAGCCTCTGCAGGCGCTTTCCAAGACACACATGCATGCACATGGCTAAATACAATTTGCAGGGAAAAATCATTCAAATATCTGTCTCCCTTCTCTCCCATCCCCCGTACAATTTGCAGCTCTGGTCTTCTGAATGGCTTGAGCCACGCCAACTTGCATGAATAAAAATGTTCTCTTGACTTTGAGTGGAAGGTCCTGTTTGCTCTATTTACATCCTCACAAGAATGAGATCTACTGCTGGATGTTGTCCAAAGAGTACCTCTGAGGGTCATATTTTAGATTACTTCACCATGGTACGGCCCCTGGAGAGTCCAGCTTCAAATATGGCTGTATCTATTATGTTTCTGAACTTCGGTGTGAACACAATTGGGGTCAAACTAGACGCGACGTTAAATACAGGATTGTATTTAATATGTCTCAGAGTTTTTTCCACTATTAAATAACAGCTGTTGTGGGGGGCAAGATGGCATAGGGAAGGGGGTTAACCCTTCCTCCCTGCTGTGGTATGGGTGAATATTTTCCCTCTTCTAGAGCTGTTGTTAGCCCTGGCAGGAAAAAAGCTTAAGAGTCTTTGCTCCCAGAGCTAATTGGCGGAGGGTGCTGGTGGTAGAGGGATTTATTTTATTTTTTGTTTATTTATTTAGTAAAATATTCTTTTATCATGGGATCTCAGGATGGTATAAAATAAACCAATATAAACAATTACAGATTAAAACAATAAAATACATTTAACAAGATAGAAACATATTAAACAAGTTAACAGCTCAACTGTTCAGTTTAACTGAACAGTTAAAATAGCTTAAAAGGCCGCAACAATTTAAAACCATGTGTTTGTATATTTAAAACCAAATTACGCCCCAAAGGCTCAGAACAAAATGCCATGTTATCACTTGGTGTTGCAAAGAAAGCATAGTTGGTGCCAATCGGATCTTGACAGGGAGGGCATTCCTCAATTGGAGTGCCACAGCTGAGAAGACCCTTTCCTCTTCCACAGCCCCACCACCACCACTGGTGGGACCCCCAGGAGGACTCCCATGAAGATCTCAGTCCTTGAGCAGGCACATACAGGCAGAGACACTCTTTCAACCATTGAGACCCCAAGCCATTTAGTACTTTAGATGTCATCACCAGCACCTTGAATTGATAGCAGAAATGAATTGGCAGCCACTATAGTTCCTTTAAGACTGCTGTTGTGTATTGTCTATATGGTACTCTGATCAGCAATCTTGATGCTGCATTTTTTCACTAGTGGTAGTGTCCCAGTCATTCTCAAGGGCAGCCCCATGTAGAGCACATTTCAGTAAGCAAATTATCAGTGAATGGATAACAGTTACACCTGTTGAGGAAAAGCTGTAACTGGTGCATCAGTCAGACCTGATGCCAACTATTCTAAGCCATGGAGTCCACTCCAGTGACAAAGACAGAAGTACTACAAAGCTACACATGTCCTTCAGGGGGAATGCAGTCCTATCAAGGGCAGGTCACTTGCCCATTTTTCTGCACTTGAGAATCACCAATTCACAGAGCCTCCATCTTTTTGAGATCAATTTCAGTTTATGGGCATGTCTCATTTAGCAAAACCTCTGACAAAGAAGCTCCTTCTTAAAAAGTCTTTTCATGCCCACCTAGCCCCCTTTCCTCTACATCCTCTGTCTAACTGAAATATTTTTAGCAGAATCAGCATGAGGAGCATGATAGAGGGCTTGAGAAACCCAGACTTTTGGTATCAAGTTGAAAGAATGCATCTACTCTGTACAATGCATTAAAGCTTCAACTGGGAAAGAATAGATTATGCTCCTGCTGTAGCTATATGTGCCTAGCTACAACAGAAAAGATAAACAGCAGCTGCCTCCAGAATTCCTTGCTGAGCGTTAAGCAAACAGCCAAAAGGAGAGAAATGGAAAGAAGAGATGAGTGTGTCTCAGCAGCTACCCCCAGCATTTAAAAAACAAATAAACAAACATAAATCTATAAGTTTGGCCACTAAAATGAAAATTGTAAGAAAAGTGGAGCTTATTGAAAGAAAAATAAACATCCCTACATGAATTTTGGAAGAAATTTTCAAGTGGACTCTAGAAGATTCAAAATATTTTGTGTATTTGCCTGCCAAGGTTTGTGTAACCTGGTTTTACTTGTACAATACTGTTAGTTTTGGAGAAAAATTGCTGAAACTTACTTGCTGAAGTGGCTTTTTTTTGGGGTGTGTGTGCAGGAACCTATCCCTATTCTGTCCATGTTATGTCTGCCTCTGATGCCAAATCTTCTGTTAAAGAAGCAATGCCCAGGAACACATCTGCTTCATCAACTGATGTGTATGTATATTGCCCCTCATCCTGCCCATTACCATGTACAAGTACTGATCTGGCCCCTGCACAGCCCAACTGACTCTGCTTAGAAGGAGAAGAATCAGAGCAGAAGGATTCATGTGAAAGTTTCAGTTACCATGCTTGTCTCAGTTCTCAGCTACTTTTCTGGCAGGCATTAGGTTGATTATCACAAGTAAAATATTGACTGGGGAGGGTAATTCTGGTGACCAGCTGTAATGACCAGTGCCACACTACTGCCACAACTTAGAAAGCTTTATATTTATATTTTTGTCTGATAACTCACTAGATTTCCCAGCCTGGTTGGTTAGTGTCTAATTCGGCTAGAAAATTTTGGGGAGTTGTAGCCAGGAAAATGTAACTGCCCAATGTTCTCACATGTAGTGGGCGTTGCCTATACAGCCCTAGCTGTAGCAGTTTAGTTGAGTGGGTAATTAAATATCTGGTTTCTTGGGAAAATACCTCTTTGGGTGCTGAGAAAACAAGTACTGTTCCTCCTGGTTGTAGGATGTTTGCTTGTGCAAAACCAACCCCTATTGGTCTGTTGTAATGAAGGGGCAAGGAGAAAGAGTAAGTAGGGGGCAGTTGTCTGGGCTTCACCACTGATTCCAGTGGGAGTATTTTGAATCATACCAGCTCTTCTGCAAAATTATGCCATTGCTGAGGAAGGCTCCCCTCTTCTTTTATCACCATTTCCTCACTAGCCTGTTATAGTGCTATTATTCCACTTTCAACATCCTATGGAATCCTGGGGTTTGCAGTTATGGGAGAGGCCAGAGGCTAGTGTGGAAATGGCCTGTGTCACAGTGGCTGCTTCCTGGCTCTGGAACTCCCTCCATGGAGAGGTTAGATTAGCATCCTCCTTACTGTCTTTCCACAAGCAGGTGAAATTTTTTTAAAATTCCACTGGGCCTTTGAGAATTTTGAGGGGAAACAGGCCTGGTACAATATGCTGGACCTATATTCTTTGTTGTTGCTGTTGTTTAATTTGTTTTAACGGGTTTTAACTTTATGATAGTTTAATTGCTTTTGTCCTTTTATATGCTGTTAATTTTTAACTATGTTTGTTTTAAGCCACCTTGACTCCCAAACTGGGGAAAAGGTGGGATGCTGCTGCTGCTGATGATAATACAATATCCACACAGCTGTAGAGAGGGATATCAGTGTTATAATAATACTGAATTGAACTTTGCCACATTGTGCCCTAATAAGGTTTTGTTTGTTTTTTTGCTTGTTTATTTATTGTTAAGTTGTATTTCCTTTCCCACCCCCACACTTTTAATCATATTCTCAGGGCAATGTACAAGAAGTAATAAAACAATTAAATTTAAATAGAAGTAAAATATAATGAATTAGAAAACCGAAGCCTTGCAAAAACAGCACAGAACAGTCAACAAGGTTGCTTTGGTATAGAGAAAAATGAGGGCTAATAAGGCAGGGGTGAGAAAAGTAGGGACCCCTACGCAGGCATCTCAAGGACAGGGCTGAATCCCTCAAAGGCCATCAACCATCGGCACCATCATTTTTAATTTTTAATCCCTCCCGTGATCTCTAGGGGGTGTGGGGACCGTTTTACCGTATTCCCTGGATTGTTTTACCGTGTTCCCTGGATTGCCAGTGAGAGACTTTTTTAAAAAACCAAACCAAACCAAGAAGAAAACTGGATATTTTACTTCCTAGTTTTAATGAAGCCTGTCCTTGGCCTTAAACACTCTGGGATTCCTCCAAATATGGTAAAAGGGGAGACATTTGAATTTTAAAATTGCAAAAGAAGGTTTAAAATTAAAAAATCAGGAAGTAGGTATGGCTCTCTAAGGTCTTGCATGATATGCACAATCCCTGATAGTTGCCTACCCTTCAAATAAGGCTGTTGTTTGATGGGGGGAGGAATCCTTCAGTAAGGCAAACCTCTCTAGAAACAATGTTTCAGAACCACCACTAAGAAGGCGCTTCCTCAGATATCCATCTGTCCCATCCCAGCTGGTAAGAGACTCCCTTAGAAGCCATATTCTCAAGATCCCAATGTGCAAGTAGCTACCTATGGAGACACACAACCCTTCACATATCCTGGTTAGGACCTTTTAAAAGGTTGCAGAGACATACTGGGAGCCATAGCATGGATATTGCTTGATAATAATACGTTATCGCTGTTAACAGTTATTATATTTATTTAAAACTGGGATGGAGAAAATGCAGGACTCCAGTTTGTAGCCCTTTTGAAACCCTCCTGGACCTCTTCCAATTTAAAAAAAAAAAATTGGGCAATGTTTCACCCTAAGCGCACCCAATGACTTAAACCATTGCAAAACACAATGGTTTTGCCCCCACAACATGCCCCACATGCCAAAAAGTCACTGAAAATGTAACTGGAAGTGGCATTACTTCTGGTCATGTCAGAAACCCCATTGCAGCCTGCCAAGAAATGCCCCCCATCTGCAATTGCCCCACCCTAATTTAAAGCATTTATCTATAACTTCTCAGCCTGCCAGTATGATGTTAAAGAGACAAAAACATTTAAAACATTAAATACATGAAGAACAACCTCTTAGAAATAGTTTTTAAAAGAGTCAGAGCAGCCACCTGGTTTTAAGGACTGAAAGCTATATGACACAACAGTCTTAGTTGCCCGCCAGAAAATATATGGAACCAGCATGACTTCCCTTGGGAAACAGCTGCATGGTTAGGATGATGCTACAGACAAAGCCCAAGCCTTACAGGGATATAGGACACACAACAGGACTTCTGAGGATTTCAGATTTCGGCGGGGTCATGTGGGTGGAAGTCTATCAGATATTCTGGCTCCAAGGCATTTAGAGATTTTTAATCAAAACTAACATAATGCATTAAGCCTGAAAGCAAATTGGAAGCTAGTGCAATTCATGCAAAACTGGTAATACATGGACTCTAAAGGACAAACCCAACAGTCTGGCTGCCTCATTTTGTACTAGCTGTAGCTTCCAAACACTTTTCAAGGGTAGCCCCATGACATGACGTTAGTCTAATAATTTAGCTGCTGCACTCTGCATTAACTGCAGTTTTTGTACAGTCTTCAGAGGTGACCCAATGTGCATTACATTACAGTAGTTTAATCTGGAGGTTATCAGAAAAATGAGTAACTGAGGCCAGTCTATGCAGAGCTGAAGACATGTTAAGTCAAATCCAGTGTTAACATGGTCACTCTGCCCTGCCCATTTTGGCCATGTGGAAAGTATCATGGACTAAACAGCTGAAGTGTTTTGATTTGCTTTAACTTAAGCAAGCAACAGGTACACCAAGGACAATTGGGAGACAAATTAATAGAAATAAGTAGTTCTATAACATTTAAATCTGTGCATAATTTTTATCTTTATCTTTAAAAAAGTCTTAAGATGTAATCTGGGCAATCCTGTTTACATATTGCAAAAACTAGTGCAGATTTCCATTCTGGGAAAAACCCTAATTTCCCCTGTTTTCCAACTAACTGATAGGGATGACAAGCTGGAGATGTTGTTTATATAGGTTAGCCTTTGTCCTTAAACCATTACAGTCGGAAAGAGCTTTTCCATTTACTTGCCATGACCTTTCCCTAGATCACAACAAAGCTGCTTAATGAATTTTCTTCTCTTAGTAATTATTTATGGTAATGCAACACAATAGGTTTTTTTTTTAACATTTCAGATATCATCACCAATTACTTGGCCCCCAACTAGAGAGGCCATGGTCCTTATTTAGGAGTGATGACAACTTTTTTCAAAACAATTAATTCCTTGAATGGTTTTCTCCAAAACCTCAAAATTACTTTCTAGACATGCCAATTTATTTTTGTACAGTTTTTCTTTACAAAAATTGAATTTTTCACTTCTCAAAATCTTTTGTTCCACTTTTTTTAAAAAAACAGAATCAATATTCTTTTGTGTTAAAATACTTATATAATAATTAATTGATTTCTTAATAAAAGAAATGAATCTTCTGGGTATAGTCTTGGTCCCTTATATCAAAGGGCTTATAAAAAGGAAAAGCAGCATCTGCTGTTAGATACAAACACTAGACATTGTAACTACAGATTAGTCCCCTTGTCCTGCAAATTTCACTAACATAAGTGGTAATTTCTAACTAAGTATATATTTCACAAATTACAGAACTGATGTTAGCCCAGAGAGAGAGAGTGACAGAGAAAGGGAGGGATGGGTGGGTGGGTGGCTGGCTGGCTGGCTGGCTGGCTGGCTAGCGATGGGAGGATGGTGATTTCCATGTCAGTGTAATGGTAAATCCACTCTGTGGTTTAGTCAGAACTTTAAAGAAATGTCCCAAAGAGCTGAACCCTGTCCTTAGAATCATTTCTGCACCTTGGATAGTTCCTTTAAATCCAGCTGGCCTAGACTGGATTTGCCACTCTGCTCACATGGAAATCTGTCTGTTCCTCCATCCTTAGCAATTTTTCAAATACAAAAGGCTATATATGACACTGTTCCCACACAGAGAAAGAGGTGACCCAAGTCAACACTATGGCTGGCTTGCTCTTAGTGTTTTACACATGTGTAAGTTCTGGTATGCATGCAATTATACTCTTTTGGCTATGGCACAATGTTCATATTCAGCTTACTATTGCATAAATGGAGTTCAGTAAGAATAACTGTTGTCCATGCAATTGCTTAAGTACTTCTCAGTGCTTCATTTGCTAAGATTGCAGAAATAGTAAATGTTGTAAACAGTTGGTTGCACAATATTGGTTTTCAGCAGAAGGGTATAGTAGCACAACCACCACTTAACTGCATTAATGTAGATTTAGGGCTTTATCACACCAGCCTGTTTTCTCACAGCAATAGCATTATTTAAGGAAAAGAAACATACTGGTATAGAAACAATCATTGTCACACTGTCTCCACAACAACACTATGGTGCCTGTTTGGTGATGCACATTTCTGCAATAGGTCTTCTGTACCACCTCACTGACCACACTTCTCTCCCTTTCTGTGATACTTAGAGCATGCACTTTTTTTTTCTTTGCACAATTTCAGCATGTTGGGAGACTTCTTCCTCATAGTTTTGGCATTGTGTTTCCTGTTGTAGTGCCATTTCAGCATTTCGTTCTTCTGGAGTCATGGTTGGATTTCTGTTTTGCCATAAAGGTGTATTCACAGCATGCTGGAGGCCACCAGGACAGTGTAAGGGAGCCGTGGTGGCGCAGTGGTTAAATGCCAGTACTGCAAGCCACAAGGTTGTGAGTTCGATCCTGCCCGGCTCCAAGGTTGACTCAGCCTTCCATCCTTTCTCAGGTTGGTAAAATGAGTACCCAGCTTGTTGGGGGCATGTATAGAAATGTTTCGAAATACATGCTATTTGTAAGTTGTTCGCTGCCTCGATCCATATGGAGAGGCGGGATACAAACAAACAAACAAACAAACAAATAAAAATGTATGTATGTATTAGGGAATGGAGTAAAAGCAATGTTGTTTACATACAGCATGATGCTCTCTTTGTCCAGAAGTGCAAAGAGCTTACCCTGCTAAAGGATAGGGAGGGAGAAAGGGGAGGATGACACCCACTGATACCACATGACTGCCACAATCTTGGAATTGCAGCAGAAAGAAAGGACTGTGCAAATAGCACAGCTTTATTGGAGCCATTCACAGATATTTCCCATGAATGAAAAGAGATGATCCAATAACAGTTGGAATGCAATCCAGCAATGGGAGAGTGATGACATCATGTGATAAGGAGAGATCAATGACAGAACTAAGTCAGTGGAATTGTGCAATAAACCAGTGTGTGATAAACCCCTTATACTATGCAAGCACGATGGAGGATCTCAACTATGGTGTCCTTTTGTTTGTGAAATATGACTGATTTTGACCATTTTCCAGTGCCAGCACTTTAGACAAGCAGATATTTGGAATACCAAATCAACAGTTTTTACCTAGAAAGAATGGATAAAAAGAGGAAGATACTATGTTATGAAGGAGTTTCTGTTCCGAAGCAGGGTGGGAGGAATCCTCCAAACTGCTCAATTTCCCAACACTACTGTGTCATATTTTACTTCTCACAAGTAATGAACATGTTCAGCAATTTCCAGCTGTGGGAAATACCCACCACAAAAAGCAGGTCTGGGAATGATGATGAGGAGAAGGGCTGAAAGTCCCTTCCCACTCCTAAAGTGATAGACGCTTCATTTGGTTGCGAACTGTTAACCTCTGTTCACAAGGAGCAGTGGGAAATCCACACATGGATGTTCTATTTTGTTGTCACACTTGGAGCCTGTCCATCCTGCTGAAGACCTGCACTGCTATGGCCACTTACACCTGCAGGGATAGTACATTTCCATTCTTTCCCCTTAAAGTAGAATTTTTGGTGCCTGAAAAGAGACAGAAAGCAGCATAGAAGAATAACACAGGAGGGTAACAGTTTTAGGGTGACATTGTACTGATGTCCCATAAAAGGTCATTGAATAAAATGTCCATAGAAGATTTCTGGGTTTTGGTCTTGAATAGCTAGGAGCTTATTAAGGATAGTGAAAGAAGTGAAAATACCTTTCTGAAGAAAAATGCTCTCAAACAGCATTGGTTTCAAGTGGAGCAAACACAGCAGTGCAAGAAGTGAGACATTTTGGCATTGGTACTTATCCTGACTGATGCCCTAAATACCCTAAAGAAACTAGATCCTTTCTGACCTTAGAAAGTAAGCAGGTTCAGCTCTGTTTAGTACTCAGATAGGAGCCTCTCAATGGATACCAGGTGATATAGGTTACATTTCACAGGAAGGAATTGCCAAAACCACCTCAGAGTATTCCTTGCATAAGAAAACTCTATGAAATTCATGGGGTTGCCATAAGTCAACAGGCACCTTGATACATACACCTATCCTGACACCAATATCTAGCCTATGACATTTAAATGATACGGCAAAGTTTTTAATAATTGTTTTTCCCCCAGGATACTGTGGGAGAAAGGGGATATTGCAACAGTTTTAAATGAAAAGGTCAAAACCATACAGTTTCCACATTTATGGTTCAAAGTTCATGTTCCTTTAAAATATTGCATCATAGTTTTTTGTTTGCTTTGAGTAATTTCCACAACAAGTATGACCCTGAGGGTGTTTTGATGTTTGGTCTGCCACACCAAAAAGAGAACTGCAGCAACAGCATAATCTGAATTGTGCAGTAAGAAAATGGCTAAGAAGATCTAGGTCCCTGGTTACTACTGAAGGTGTAGTCAGAGTGTCAGTCCCACAACTCTTTTATTGCATACACAGTAAAATGTGTGTGGATTTGCCAAATTTTCCAGAAAAAAAAAAAAAAACCCGAGGAAACTATGGGGGAATTCCAAACCAAACGAAGGACTTGGGAGAATGTGTATTCCATCAAGCCAATTTGCCTACCCCTTAAAAATGACTATCTTTACTTACCTTTCACTAAATGGGGTGGCAGGAGAGACAGGGAATATATATGGGGCTGTTTTCCTCTTGTCTTTCTTTCACTCACATGTGTAATACAGAACAGGACACTATGGGAAATTGGGAGGGTTACCACTTCCTCCTCTCCACATGGCTTTGTTGTTGTTTCTGCCATTGCTGGAGAATTAAAGAATGGCTGTGCAGGTGTCACGTGTAAATTCCCAAGACAATTTGGGTTGCAGCCAGTATGAGGCATAGTAGGATGAATCATATGGAACACCCTGCACTTTGGAAACAGCACCAAGCAAGGAGGGAATCTGCTTGGAGACAAAACGGACTCAGGATATTTTGCTGCTTATAGTGAAAGACAAGATGGTGCCACTTCCACTTCTGTGTACAGAAGCTGATTGAATGCCAACTGAATCTTTCTTCAGTAGTGGCAAAGAGAGAGTATTTTCCACGACATCTATTTTAAGGGGGGGGTCCAAGAGAGGGTTCAGGAAGAACAATGGGTGGTGGTGGTGGTGGTGGTGGTGATAGTGATCTATCTCCCAGCATCTGCTACTTGAGTAGGGTTGCTTGGCTTTCTTAAGCCCAATATGAGACAACTCTCTCCCCTGACTGGAGGACCTCTCTTGAGTTCCAGGTTTCTGTGAATTTCAGTCTCCTATGATTTTTGAGATCTCATGGGAACTCAGAAATCTTGCATGAGGCTTTCCTCTTGAGGTGGGTATTGTGTTGGCCTGCCTCTCATGCTCCTGGTAGAGCACCTGTAGAGCTGAGGGTAGGAAGACAGGGTGCCAGCTGCCTTCACAACAGATGGATCCTGTCTCAGGCCATTTTTTGCATACCAAACAGTGTCTTCTTTTTCCAAAAGTGGGGACAAACTGTGCTCACAACAAACCCACCCCAGAGTATTTGATATTCAGTAAAATGGCTTCTGACTAGGATCCGTATGTTGTGAGTAGAGGTGGCACCCTGTCTTTTTACTCTTGGATTTATAGGTGATAGATAGAGGAGCACATGAGGCATAATTTGGGGCTGCTCTACCTCACTGGTGGCAGAGGAAGAAGAAGAACAGATCATGCTTATCATGATGCCACAGGCAAACCTGTAGCATTTGGTACATAAAATCATTTTCCTGCATACCAGATGTTTGGGGTTGGGGTTGTTGGGAGTGCAGCTGGCACCCTGCTGTCAACAAACCAAGAAATGTGGGATTTGGAGCTGGACTTCAAGCTCTCAAATACAGGATGTCTTACAGAAAATGAGAAACCTGGGAACTCTGCACCTGAGGTAATGATATCACATTGCTAATGGTTAGGCTAGTCATTTCAGATATGAGTCCCTGCTTGTACAGAGGAACTCTACACACATATATATGTAAGGTCCTTAGTGCATGCTGGAGGATTGCTTCTCATGCTATCCTGAATATATACATGGTGAGAAATGGTTTCTGCTATGAGGAAAGGGCTAGCCTTCATGTCTCTGCAATTCCCCTCATGTAGTGTGTGGGGTGTGGTAGAGGACTTGGATGAAGCAAGATCTTAGTTTGAGGACTTAACTGGGGAAACCTTAGATGTGGAAAGTCTCTTGTAGGAAGTTGGAGATATGGAGAGACAAGACTGAGGCCATTTCCACACTCGCCTGTTATAGTGGTATTATTCCACTTTCAACATCTTATGGAATCCTGGGGTTTGCAGTTTAGAGGGGGTCAAAGGCGACTCCCTAAACTCAGCTGTGTAGCTTGGACTTTGGGTGTGGGTGTGGGGGGGTAGAGGGGCAGGGGCATAGCCACGTCACATGTGGGGTGTGGCCACGTCACACCAGGGCGTGGCTGTGTCACGCAAGGCCTGGCCATGTCACACAGGGGCGTGACCACTTTGCACAGGGTGCCTCCCAAAAATTGTCAACTGAGGCGACAATCTCCCCCCCATCCATACTCCTCTTCCTAAACTGCAAACCCCAGGATGCCGTAGGATGTTGAAAGTGGAATAATAGCACTATAACAGGTTAGTGCAGAAATGGCCTGAATTTCACATATGCTTTGTGCTTCTTGGGTAGCATTTCTTTCATTAGCACTGTATCCTTAAAGATAATATGTATAGAGTCTCTTGTGGGAGAGTCAGTAGGACTGAGTACTCAATTTCTCTCTTTAAAAGGAAAAAGAATAAGGCTTTTAAACTCCTCCTTTGAAATGTTCAAACACTTAAAAGTTCAGATGGATACAAATACACATACACACACATCACATCAGATGTCAGAAACACAATCCCTCATAATTCTAAAACTTCACATTTCCAGAGATCATTTTGTTCACATTCTGTATAATACTGTCAAAGAAAAAGTAATATCTCTGTTTCTTGACACAATAATTTATAGGACTCTAGTTCTAAAAAGACTTGATTTTAATGGAACTTTTAACTATAGAGTTGTTTGATGGGTGGGTGTGTTGTTTGTGTGGAAATAATATGTGCACCTTTCACTGTGTACACAATGACAAAAAAAAATGCAGGTTTGTGTATTTCGTTGTTTGCTTTTGTGAGTTGCATGTATTAGAATGTATGAGTCTAACAGGTTTAACAACCCTTATGGGCTGGGTTGTCGCTGTTTCCAAAGTCTCACTGAAAACATGTTGTTCACAAAGCTTTCCTGTATAAATAAACACCAGCATTTTCTATTCTGACCTTTACTCTCCTCCCGGATTACATATAAATGCTGAGCATCCAAATAAATAATTTGTTCATAAACAGGCTTGAATTTCAGCCCTGCTGATTTTGTAGGTATAATTGTCTTACAGGATCCTCTTGTGACCAACATCCCTAGAATCCAGGTTCATAGCCTTAGGGGCAGAAAGGAAAAATGGGGTGAGGGCAATGCTGTTGTGCTGCAGTCAGTCACTAAAGCTCAGACAAGGAAAAGTGAGAATAACACAGGGACAAGAAATGGCATTATAGATTGGTGGTATATATGGAATGAAAATTTGTTTATGTGTTTACATTTATACAGCCACTTCTAGAATGCCTTTCAGCCCTAAAAATAACTCTCAGGGGTAAAAATAACCCCTGAATCCTAGCTTAATTAAAAATGAGAGCAAAGGTAAAACCAAATTTTAAAAAAGCCACAAAGCTGTAAGCTTGTAAACTATACTAAAAGCCTGCTGGAAAAAAGTTGTCAAATGCCTGCCTAAAAATTAAAAGAAAGAAGAAGGAAGAAGGAAGAAGAAGACGAGGAGGAGGAGGAGGAAGAGGAGAGGGGGAGAGTCCAGTTTCAACTCTTTGTGAGGCGTTTTATAACTGATGGGCTCTTTCCCACTACCTAATAATTCCACCTTAACTAGCATGGTGCATCCCATGGAATTCTGACATCTGCAGTTTAGGAAGGAGTGTTTAGAATTCTCTTGGGAGCCAGCATGGTATAGTGGTTTGAACATTGGACCATGACTCTGCAGACCAGGGTTTGATTTCCCATGTGACCATGGAAACCCACTGAGTAACCTTGGACATGTCACACACTCTCAACCCCCAGAAAACCCCATGATAGGGCTGCCATAAGTTGGGAGTGACTAGAAGGCATACAACAGCAATTCTCAGCCAAAGAGCTCTACTGCCTCACCAAACTACAAACTCCAGGATACCATATGATGTTGCTAAGGCAGCTAAAATGGCATCATAGTGCCACAACCATAAAGTGTGAAAGGGCCTAGATGTTGCCACCACCTCTTGGAAATGCAGTGCTATAATTGTGCAGTGTGAAAGGGTCCAAAGTGCTACCACCACCACCCCATATCTTACTAGTGTCCTGAACAATCATACCTCTCTTGCCAGTAGAAGGCAGAGCAGATCTTCTAAACTTTCCGCACTAGAGTGTTATAGTGCTATGATTCCACTTTCAACATCCTATGGAATCCTGGATTTCATAGGATGTTGAAAGCGGAATGTAGCGCTATAACACTCTAGTGCAGAAATGGCCTAAATCTAGAAAAGTTAATTTTGGCTTATAAAATCCCCTGCCAAGCAATCACTAGCTGGGGAGTAGGTGTGAGTAGTAGAATCAAAATGTAATTTTTTTCCAAACCCTGTTCTAAAGAAGACAGCAATTGATAGTCTTGTTCCTGTGGGGAGAAGTGCTTTGATTTGAAATGAATGCACACAGTTGCCTTATGAAATCCAACTGTTCGTCCACAGAGTCCAATATTGTTTATTCTCAAGTTTATGATATTTTGAACATGACACACAGAAACTACTTGTCTGTGGATCCTCTCATCACATTTGCAGTTGTTTGTTCCCACTTCATATTTAATTTACATATGTGCATGCTTATTACTGGGCACCTCCATGCCAAAGATTTGGAACAGCGGAATCATACAAACCTATCATTAAAAATAATAACAACCATAAAGATTCTGGAACTCCACCCTTTCACCCCAAATCAGTTGAAATGGTAGCTTTTGAACTTAATGAATTCTGTCGCAGAAAACAATTTATGCCTGTCTGTGACAAACATCGTATTGTGAGATGGCTTGTTAAAAGTCATGTTGTATCCTTAGATCTGACATATTTTCTATCCTGTTCTCTGCTTTAGATAATATTATGATATTAAGAATTTTGAATATGACAACTGATGGAAGATGGGAGGCAGCTGAGGGAGACTGTGACAGCAAGCTTGCCTATTATGAAATATAAGACCAGTTCCCAATTCACCTGCCACAAGTGTCCTGTGTGGAGATAGTTTATGGAAAACAGGGTCCGGGAAAGCACCCTGAGGAAAGGTAGCAATAAAACCTTGAGGGGAATAAGGAGAACAACTAGAGGTAAAGGCAGAAAAAGAACCTGGAAAATATTTTCTAAATTGGAAATCTTCAATATAAAAACCATGCAATTAGCTATTGAACTATTGCCCTCTTTTACCTGATTTAACAACCCAGGAGGCTAAATGTGTAAAAGTCTAGGATCTCAAGCTGACAGGATTAAGCAAAGATTCAAATATGTGCTCATACAGAGACATGGATCCTCAAATGCTTGGTCACAGACCCAATTCTGGACTAAATCTCAGAAGGCCTAAACTATTTGCAAATGGCAGAGAGAGTTTCCTAGGGTGTGAGGGTTGCTTTGGCTGTTTGAACTAAACAGACTTTTAAATTACTTTTACTAAAACCAGTGCAGGCAAGGGCTCATGTTTGATACAAGATGGGTAATGTAAATCTGGAGATGTCTGAGTTAATTGGCAGGATGAATAACGTGACTGGAATGATGCAAATTGTGGGATTACAGCATGGGATACTGCAGCCAAGAAGCAGACATGTTGTGTGTAAAACTAACTAGAACTAAACTCTGTAGTCATTCCTCCTGCACACCCTGTTTCTGGGTTTATTTTATATTTTTTCTCATAAAGATTCGTGCCCCTGTTGCTTTCCTATCAAAGCCTGTGGCGGCTCCTAGGATAAACATGTGGTCAAAAGACAGAAAACTCCAGGCAAAAATGGTATTCATTTCGTCCATAGCAGCATAAACTGAAAGGCTTTTAAGAAGGGTGAATGGTTTTCAGTAAATCTCTCATATCAGCAGAAACCTTTGAAAAAGTTTGTTTAAAGGCTGTGGAGATAAACAGCCCAGCCAAGTGTTTGTTTAAGATGTATGTACTCTGTGTCAACCAGTAGGCTGGTATTTGTAGGGGGAAGGAAAGTGGGGAATCTTTTTGACTCTCTGCTACCTTAGACTGCCATGAACTGGGTCTTTAAAAGGGCTGGGTAGCCACCAGTCCTTTGGCTTGTTGTCCCGTGTTTCTCTTCTGGTTGCATGCTAGATGCAGTTTATGGTGAATATAATTTAGCTGAATTAACTATTGGTTTTCACTCATCCAAAAATGCTGTCAGCTAGAGAGTTTATTTACATATCACTCTGGCCACATTAAAGTCACTGATTCTTCAGTTCTGTCCTCAGAAAAGTAACATCATTTTAGAAGAGTTAAACAAAGGAGGGGGTGGGGATTAGTATTTTTGTATGCTAAAATCAGAGCTTAGCCCTAAACTAGAAAGGGATTGTAGTAAGTTATTGACAAAGGTACAGTCATGGATATCTACGACTGAATCCTGACATTTAGGCCCTTTCTGCAGCTTACCTTTTTTGGCACTGGGGTGCGGGGATCGCGCAAGCAGCCTCCAGCGAGAGGCTCTCATGTCCCCACTGCTTCAGCTCCACACGAGCTGCCTGCTCCTGAGCAGACAGCGCGAGAGCCCCGCCTCTTCCTTCCGCAGCACAGCCTGGGAGTTTCCCAGGCTGTGCTGGGGCAGGAAGCGCCATCGCCGCGGCTCCGGAGGCTCTGCATGCACAGCAAGCATGTGCGGGGCCCTGGAGCAATGCGTGATCGCACATCATTTTCAGCTGAAAGCTGAAAGCTGAAAATGAAAAAGTGTGCGAGCAGCACCTGCCCTACCCTGGAGTGTCGTGCGATTGTGAGTGCATCATGCAGATTGCTCCTCACAATCATGCAACACTCCAGCCGCCCTTTTGCATGGCAAATGCTATGCGAAAAGGGCCTTAGCCTTTAATAGTGGAAATCTATTCACATAACGACTGACCTTGTGTAATCCATCCAGAGTGTGAAAATTCCCCTTTTCAGATCAGAACTCCTAGAATTATACACTCAATATAGATATTACCCATGCTGGCAGGTGGATTCTGCTAGTTATGGTCCATATATATATATATATTTTCTGACTCTGCCCATATTCTTCAACTGTCCTTATTTGAGCAGTAGCTTTCAAAGAGATGGCAGTGTTAGTGTGTTTACTAATCATCTTGGCCAGAGCTGCTGATAAAATTGTTTTACAAGAAATTCTTACGAAAGGTTTATTCCAGAAGTATGTATTGTTTGTAGCCCTTGAGAAATGTGTTTACTCAAGCGAGACTTCAGAAATACTGGAGAAATGTCATGGAGGGGCATTTTAAAACCATAGTTCTGAATTATGTTTGTGTATTTTTTCTAAACAAATGTGGTATGGGATCTTGCCTGTCATAGTCTGTTCTGCCCATTATGTACAGAGATGTTTTTAAATCCCTGAAACTCTTGCTTCATAGAATTGTCCATGAGTCACTTCTGAGTAAACTAAGTTTTTTGCTTGGGGATAAACTATTATGGAGTAAAGATTATTTTCTCTATCATTTGACATTTTTAATGTTCTGTTAATTGGAGCAAGAGGATCTCCATGAAGAAAATTGTAGAGAGGGTGGCTATATGTGTGTGTGTGTGGAGGGTCACCAGATCTCAAGGTCTAGACCCTTTTCTCCAGTTCTGAGGATGTTGGAGAGGACTCTCAGAATGACACTGTTGTCTTAAAAAGTGTAGGTATTCATATTTCCTAATTACTTAGACTTGGTTTTTTTTTTAAAATTGAATGGTATACTCTGTGTAACTGTGGTTGATGGTTAATTTATCATGCTTAATCACATCACCACGAACCACACTTTGTAACACCGTCTTTGTAGTATCACCAGGGCTCATATCTTGTGACATCACAAGGGTCCATCTTAGGTTCTGGCTCTAAAATCTCAAGGCCTGTGATAATAATGATCTGGCAATCCTATGTCTGCTTATGTATGTTCTGAGCACCTATGCAAATACAGCCAATTACACAAGGTCAGTCGTTATGTGAATAGATTTCCACTATTAAAGGCTAAGGCCCTTTTCGCATAGCATTTGCCTCAGTCACGCCTGGCACACATTCCCTTTGTCACCTGCCTTGCTATACTAATGAGAAGGGCCAGTCGTCATTTGTCAATGTCCCCTTCCACCTGCAGTGACTTTTTCAAAATGAAAGTATAAGTCTTCACCTTGTCTAAAGTTTTGACAAAATATCTGGAATTCAGAAGATCTTAGGGTGTTTTTTTTAAAAAAGAGGTGGAATCCAATTGGCTGGCTCACAGAGTTCACTTTTTAGGCCCTTTTTGGTCATTAAAATCTCAGATTTTATACTTAGCCATGCTGATATTAGCCTTGTTCCAACACCAGAATTTACATTTTAAATGAACAATGCAATGTAACCTTTTTGCAAGAGGAAAAAAAAAATCTACATGCATGCTTACATTAGGAAAAAAAAACCCAAATAATGGGTACACTGGAGCAGTGCACAGACCACATTTTTTAAAAACTTGTGCCAAAACAAGACATATCACAAAACTATAGCGTATTTCCCCTGGGGAAGGTATAGCCATGGTCATATTTAACCCTTTTAAAAGACAGAGTTACAGGTGATTGTGATACATACACTCTCAAGTACGGGACTTCTGAATTAGATTGGTGCAGTAAAGCGCTATGTACATGTTAAAGGATTTTTTGGGGGGGAAATTATTGAAGCAGGTTATAGCTTTAAGAAGGGATGTCATCCCCACTATCTGATAGGAGTCTGTGCCACCTATAGATATACTGTACTCACTGTTTTGAATGACATCAGGGAGGGGTTGGGGCTGGGACAGTATTATTATTTAAGTCTTGAGAAAATGCCATATTCCTATAAAAATGCAAAATTATGAGGAAATAACACCTGGGTGTTCTGAAGTTAATGAATAAAAACAAATGAGAGTGTATTCAGCTGTAAATGCATTCTCAGAAAAGGCCTTTATGAACCCAACTCATCATCACCTCTTTCTGATGAATCAAAAGTCATTTGTATGAAGAAAATCACTTGCCATCATTTTGAGAGGGGGCATCCAGGAGTGTGGGAAGTGTTTTCACATGTTTGGGAGATTTTCTGTGTGGTTTGCAGACAAAAATTGCCCCCAAAATTGGGGAATGGGGGGGATGCAAAAGTGGAATGCAGAGGCTGCATATAGCCTCCAGACTGAACTTGCCATCACCCCAGTCCGTTCTAAAGAATTATCCTAATTTGATCAGTTTCCAGAGGCTGACTGCAAGAACTTTCTACACGTCTGAATTTAGCCCTGGCCCTTGGCTACAGCAAAAGCCCCTGCTGTTCTGGAAGCATGGGAGAAATAAAGGGCTTTCTTTATTATTTCTGCCTTATCCAACATTGCTATCAAAATTAGCTCTGGGAAGCCAATTTCATATTCTCATTTGCTTTTCCTCTGACCCACGCATGCTATGGACATGGCAGAGAAGTCATCTGCTCTCAGCCAGATGAGGAAGTGATATTGTATGCTAAGTGATGCTTCAAGTTCTATGCAATCCAGGCCTTCAGATAAGTCTGCTAGAGGTCGGTCTGCCATTGACAGATTACATGCTGGAATGATCAAATGACTTAGGACTGTAGGTCAGGACCAAACTAAAAGGTCATGCAGTCTGAACTTTTGCACTGAGGCAGGATTCTCAAAATACTTAAGAAAATAAGAAGACCAAAGGTCTGGATCAGAAAAAAGGCCCATCTTATCCAATATTTGGTTTCCACAGTGGCTAACCAGTTGCCTATGGGAAGCCCACCAGTAAGATATGAGTGTGGTTGCACACTCTGGCCTATGTTGGTGGCAATCAATATACAGAGTGCTATACTGGAGATGATATTTAGTGATCCTGACTAGTAGCCATGAATGGCCAAATGTCATAACGCAAGAACCAAACATTAGTCTTATTGAAAAATCTTCACACCTTTCCCATGCAGTGACTGAGGCTTTACCTTAATAACAGCTATATTGTCATTAAGCAGGTGAAATATTTCCCCAACATCAAATTTGTTTTGGGAAATCATTCATACTTGAACACTGTGTAATAGAAAAGTCATGGAAGAAGAACAGTGCTGTCCTATTATCCAATAGCATACTAGCTGGGTGCAGTTTTTCCTTCCTTCATTACATTCAAAGAGTTTGTTCCAAACAGTGTTTATAGATTCCAAAAAGAATCCCATAATGATGCATGGCCTAAAGCTATTCTCAGAAGGCAAAGACTAAGGGTATTTTCACCCATGAAGATTAAACAAGTATTAGCTAGAGCTGCCAGGTTGAAGCTGGAGATTCATTATGTGCCTTAAAAATTCCTGACAAAATGAGAGATAAAGCAATGGCAACTTTTCTTGTTTGTTCTGCCTTGGCTGTTTTTGATCTGCCCTGTCTCCTGTATGTACATACAGTGTACCTGGCTAGCTCAGGGATGAGTAAGGGGCAACTGCACAAACTGAGGACAGAAGAAATTGCAGCTAATACATCCCCATTTAATACATAACTTTGAAGACATTGTGTAATTGTGGGTATCTATTTGGCAACTCTAAGATTGTTTCCATTTCTTACATCTATAACCCAAATGTAAAACTTCCATCTACTAAAGGAGAATTCATTTTTGAAATAGCCCTTTTGCCCTCTGCCTTCAGAGCTTGGATGCAGTGTGGCAAAAGCAAAGACATTATTTGCAGTGTTTTCCTTTGGGATCAAATGAGCATAACAACATTCCTTTTGTAAAAATAATGCAAGGATTGGTAATATCTTTTAAAATGTAATGACTAGTATTTACTTATTACTTTTAAAGGGCAAATAGAGAATTCTGAAAGGTTCCTTTTATTTGGGGGGGGGCATTTGCTTACTCTGCCACCCAAAAATGAACCAAAAAGCAGTGGAACAATGTAAAGCTACTTATTTTTACTTCCCTTACTGAGTTAATTGATGGATTGACTTTCCAAATTCTGTCTCTTATGAAGAACATTCTCATATTAACAGTATTTGTATATGGAGAGCTTGAGACTAGCATAACTGAGAGACTTTCTCTTCCCATATTATCATACCAGGAATCTGAGACTTCCAGTGTTTTATTGCCTCTCCCATCACTTCTAGAGGTTAGGCTGGTGACTACACAAGGCAAGGCTTAGCAGCACCTCAGCTGTGGAAGTCCCACCCAAGGGAAGTCAGACTGACTCCATCTTTATTGAAATTTTGACAAGCCAAGTTCTGGTTTTTTAAATAGTTTTTTTTCCTTCTGTTGTTAAATAGAGGTTTGCTTCTGTTCTGGTTTGTATATTGTGATTTTATTGCTCATTGTTTTGCGGTGGGCAGAAAATAATTTATAACTACTTCTAATAACATGGAAAGTATCCAAAGGTACCTACTGAAAACATTTTTCCCCTCTGAAAATCCAGATTGGGTTGAGAAAGAAACTAGATCACCAGTGTCAAACATCATAGAAAGACAGTTCTGCTTTTCCTGTTTTCACAGGTTCCTAGCAACATCCCTTCAGTTCCATATTCTGCAGTGTGTACATTTATTCCTAGAAGTGGGTTCCAGTGTAATCACTCTAGATTTCTTACCATCTTAAGAATATATTTACATAATCAGTGTCAGTTTTCTCCATGTGACTGTGTGTGCAACTGACTTGGAGAAACTGACTTACAACAAGGCAGCAAGAGTTGTTGCTTTGATCACTGAAGCTCTTGGAATCTCAGTAACAGTTGTGGCTGGTTCAGAGTGTCAGAATGAGATACATGACCAATTGGAGGAAATAAGTGCTGCCTGTTTGTGTGAGTCAAGCCTTAATACAATTTGACAGTATGTAGAAAAGAATGTATTCCACCTGTGAAGGTAAGCTTGGGGTTCAGAATCTGTTCATTTTTTTTCAGTGTTCTGTCAGTGTGCTGTGAGATCAGATGAGAAGGTAAACAGGTAAGCAGGCCATACATCTTTGATTTATTTACAATTGCAGTTTTTGGTGCTTACCATGAAGGTTAACATTGGTTTTTCAATTTCTCTTGGGGGACATCACATCCTGAATGATGAATATTAAAAAGCACAGATATTACCTTTTTGAGACTCTTAGCTAATCCATGTTCTGCTGAAAAATTTTAGCCCACTCCCTATCTAGATGCTAGATTTTGTTATAGTAAAAGCAGCAGCAAGTGGCATAATCAGGCATAAACGTTGACCCTGAATCTGTTTGCAGAAACAAAACAAAATTAAAGCAATGTGTTTTCCACTTTGGGTTTAAGACCCACTTTTCTAGGAGTAGCAGGGATTTTACTATGGGAGGGGGCAAAAGGAGAGAATTACCCCAGTAAAAATTGTGCCTCCCCATTAAAATTTTCTTTAGTCCCCCAATTTGTTGCATTGCAGAGAGTCACTGAAAATCATTCATACCTAGAACTCCTACATTTGCTCTGTTCACTTTCCCTGAGTTACTCTTCCTGCCCCTTTCTTTTGATGCTGAAACTATATTCCTAAATGTTCAACTAAAGTTCTAAGTTAATAGCAAAGCTAGAAGTTTAAGCAAAATTTCATCTGGCAGAGAAGAATTCTTATTTGGGAGGGGCAATGTCCTCACCCCCATCCCATGGCTTCACCTCTGGCAAGAGCTTTTTTTCCTCTTAGATGCTGTAATATGTTTATTCACAAATTTGCCAAATGTGAAAAGCCAGAGTCAGTCTTTATAAATCCTATGCACTTTGTAACTGGGGAAATGGAGTGCATCAGTGACGGTTAGATGTCAGAGACAGGAACTATGAAGAAGCAACAATTGAATATTTGTTTTTTTTCCCCAAGTTTAAGGGTGGAGCTAACACTAGACAAGGATTCCAAACCTGTATTTACCTTGTAACATTTCTGCTACAGGGCATTTGTAGACAAGTAGTGGGGGGTGGGGGGGATTTAACCTGTCCACTGTCCAATGTTTCCTCACCAAAATGGTTTTCCTATATTGTTTCCTGCTGTGTATTTATTTTAAAAGAACATTTCTCTCTTACTTTTTCATCCAAAAGATGCCCATGGTGCTTAATACTATAAATTTTTAACAAAACTACACATTAAAATTCCAAATAAAACAAAGTCATACTGAACTAAATGCAGAAAGGAGGAAGGCAGATAGAATGCCAAAAACAAACTAACCAGATAAACTAAATGCTTGATGGAATAAAGATATTTGAAGGAGTTTTCCTCGAGTCAAATGTCAAGCGTAAGAAAAACCATTCTGAGGTGAGAGTTCCAAGGGAGTATTAGTTAGCAGAGGAAACACAGCCTCCCATCCTACAATTCCTTTTTGCTTACATTCAAGTACAGAAAGTCTGTACTTCCAGGGTTTGAATCCTCATTCAGGCATGGAAACCCATGTGGTGACCTGAGGCAAGTCATACTCTCTCAGCCTCAGAGGGAGGCAACGGCAACCCTCACCTGAACAAATCTTGCCAAGAAAACGCTGTGATAGGCCGTTTCCGCACTAGCCTGTTATAGCGCGATGATTCCACTTTCAACATCCTCTGGAATCCTGGGGTTTGCAGTTTCGGGAGGGGCCAGCTGGCCCCTCCCGAAACTGCAAACCCCAGGATTCCAGAGGATGCTGAAAGTGGAATCATCGTGCTATAACAGGCTAGTGCGGAAATGGCCATAGGCTCTCCTTAGGGTTGCCATAAGTCAGAAACAACTTGAAGGTATATGACAACAATGTTTCCCCATATGTTTTCTAGGATAACATGTAGTTTTACCCTGAGAATCATGTGTATAACAAGTGCCTCCACACCTACACAGTGGATTTTTTTGTCTCTGAAAGTAATGGTAGACAAAGCAAATGAAGATAGATTTTGTGGTGACAGGAAAACGATGAAGACAGGACAGCAGCATCAACCAGAATTATATCATGAAGTTCATTTCATCCCCTCACAAAAAAAAAAAGGGGGGGGGAAGACACTTCTTTGGCTTCCAAAAAAAAAAAAAAAAAAATCCCCAGTGTAAGAAATTGATTTAAAACCCAGAAGCTGATACTTTTCATTTCAAAACTCTTACATTTTGTCTTTCTTTTCAGAAGGGAGGAAGCCCTTTCTGTTGAGTACACAGCCTGTAATTTCCCTGTCAGATCCTAGCCAGCAGGTCAGTGTTGTGACTGACTGTGTGAGGATAGCTCCCTTAAGGGTAATTACACTAAATTCCCTTTTGAAGGACAGCTTTCTCTGGATATGATACAAGGAACTTGCTTTTTCCATTCACTTAAATTCATAAATTCAGCATCTGTCACCAGAAATTCAGCAGTTACAGACTTACATCCATTCCAACTTCAAGGTGAGTCTTGAAGAGGGAAGTAATAACAATATTGTAGACTGTGGTGCTAATCACGTAACACCAACAGTCTTGCTGGTAAGTGAACGTGAAGGAGGGAGTAGGGAGGCATCTTCTCAAGTTGGTGTTGGCACTGTGTGGGAATTTATCAGTCCTACATCTTACAAAATTGAGAATATAAAGTCTGTGTCTGAGATTCCTTCATTTTGGAATCTCTGCAAGTGGAATATATAAAATGAGATAACCTATAATTCAAAATCTAAAGCAGCTGACAAATAAACGACTACAGTTTATGAGGAAAGAAACCTCTGGATACAACAGTGAAAACTCTTTTGCAATGTGATAAAATAGGTATGAAAATGCTCCAGTGTTGACACATCCAAGATGTAAATTATATGTTAGCAAAAGAATTGAGATGTACTAGATCTGAGGATCCTGACATTAAGGGCTATATAGAAATGAGAAATTTAATTACCATGTTGCCTGGATATGTGAAGGAACAGAAAATTCAGTTCCTCAAGTCATTCCTATCTTCCTTCTTAAGAATTCTTCTTTGTTCTTTCTATCCTGGTGACATCATTAAGACCTCAGTTCTTACTTTTCCACATCTAGAATGTTCCCAAGGTACAAGCTGCCATAAGTCGAGGAATCACCCATCAACAACAAACAGTTAAAAGGAAGAAAATACCCTCGAAATATCAATGCACTTTGGTAACAATAAACCCTGCTTTTAATTTATGCTAATATGTAGGGTTGTGGTGACAGTAAGAACAAAATTATAGAGTGGCTTTCTAGCTGGTAATTATCCCCCCATTTTCGTTGCTCGGGAAGATGGACACACAATTATGCTCTCTTGCTGTATATTAATACGGATTCTTGACATCTTCAGCAGACCTGGAGCTGTCATCGGGCTTTTTGTCTAGTTTAATTGAAAATTAATGGTTACTGTGTTACCACGGAAACCGTGGCAATGGACGCCAATAGCGCTCACATATCAAACAGGCACTGGTGGCATTGTCTGTCCCTGTTGACCTTGAAAGTTAAAAGAAAACTTGAGAGGGGGAGGAGAGAGGAAGCCCCCCCCCCGAAAACAGAGAATTGAATATTATGTATCAAAAGGAAAACAGGATAGGAAAAGACTGAAGGATAGAGGAGGAAAAAGAATTTGGAGCCTTTTATATCTGTGAGAGGATGAAGGAACCCTAAAATGAGATGAACCAGAATGACAAGGGGGAGAAATGTGGCCAGGTACTGAAGCTTTATAGCCCATCCTTGTAAAGCATGGAAGCTGGCTGTTGGTATGACCACCATTGATGATCTGATGAGACTTGCAAGGTGTATTATATCATCAAAACATAGAAGATAGGCCCAGGCTAAACTGCCATAACATTATGTGAATGGTAATGATGGAGTGAAAGAGTTCTGCCTGCTGCCCCATCAAACTGAAGACATAACAAAAGAATGCAAATCAATTGGTAGGGGGGGGCAGGAGAAAAACAAAGGACTGTGAAAGATTAAAAAGAAAGTTAATGACATGCATAAAGTGATAAGAGATTATTTCTGAAATTGTAGAAATAAACTGTAGGGCATAGTATCCAGATTTGCTTCAACGATCAATGCTGAGTGAACAGCAAATAGAGGTCTGCGGTTCAGAGATCAGTTGATGTTTTGGGAAATTCTTCTTCTGTTGTTGTTGTTATTTCAATGTTTTGCTGTTTTAGCAGTTCTTAGCTTAGCTGGGAGTTTATTCAGTGCCAAAATGTACATAAAGCCTGGTTGTTCTTTTGGCATTGCCACCAACCCTGTCAGAAGCCAAGAATATTAAACTGTCTGGGGAAGAGGAGAGGGAGGGAGGGAGAGAGGGAGGGAGGGAGGGAGGGACAGAGGGAGGGAGGGAGAGAGAGACTTTGAAAAATCACAAAGGAATGACGTGTGTGTGTTTATGTGTGTTTGTGTGTGTTTGTGTGCCAGAGAGAGAGAGAGATCCCCATAAACAATAAAACCTCTAGTTTTATGGGGAGGAAATGAATCACAAGGTTGGTACCAAACTTCTTTTATTCTTATGTGGAACAATCTTTTGGCAGAAACTGCCATGAAACCATGACCTGTTCAGGCCTGTGGGTTAGACTGATTATTTATCTTCCTGAAACATGTTTAGAAGGATAGCTATTTGCACAATAAACCAGAATCTCTTATGTCTGAGCAACTCGTTTATAATGCAATTCTTTATTTGAATAAGGCTTGATTAACATAGATAGAATTACAATGAAATCCTATACATCAGGATAAACTCTAGCTGGCAGTGGCATAGTGATATTGTGATGCCATCCATAACCTTTGCTCAGTGTAAGTGCTGTTGTAGTTATGATGCAAGATGGAAAAGGAGATGCTCTGTGTCTGCATGTGCATGTGCACGCATGCAGAATAAAAATAATGGCCAGCTTAGGTGGCATCCTATTCTCCTCCATCTCCAAGGCTACACTTGCCTTCTGCACAGTAAATATCTGTGATTACAAAACAGCTATCACATATCAAGATCTTGCTCAAGTCCTTGCACAGCAGAAATCTATACCGATGCTGCCACTGGCTGTGCAACTCCAGCTTCAAAGACATTGGCTGCATCCCCACAACCAAGGCTAGGTGGAAGGAGCACCTGTTCACCACTTAGCTGCAGTTGCCATTGTCCTCCTGGACCTTCAGAGAACCTCTCCTCTTCCCTGGTACTAAAAATATAGTAAAATTCATGGCACTTCAAAAGTGCTATGCCTGAAGTACTCACCTCATTTCACCTAATGGCTGCCATCCAGAAATCCAAAAATCTATAGGATGTACAGTTGGCCCTCAACATTTGAATTTTTGATTTCCACTGATTTGATTATTTGCACGTTTCTCCAACTCCTGCCCCTCACCTCAGGTGCTTCTTTTCCAGGGGAACATTCCCTGTTGGCAGCTCTGATCAGGCTGTGCAGCCCTTTAAAGTCACCTCTGGTTTTTCTCCTCCTCCACCAGCAGCTGCCAGGTCAGCTAACAACAGATTGCAGGCTGTTTTCTCTGCCTCACAAACCCTCTCCTGATGCCCCCCTACACATGCAAGGAAGGTGATGGGTGTGAGAGAGGAAACATAGACTCACTATGCTGATCCACCCCTTTTCTTGACCCAGTTTGGACTCTGGGAGTCTGTTCTCTCTACCATGCCTCAGCCCCTTTCCTGAAGACACATATACATATTTTGATATTTGTAATTTTTCCACTTTGTGGGGATCCTGTACCCCTAACCTTGGTGAATGTGCAAGGCTTACTGTACTCAATTTCAATTTAAGTATTCTTTTCCAAAGAGCTGTTGGCAAGAGTAAAGGATCACTATGTCTGTAAGCTTTTTGTAGCTTCAGTTCTTACTTGTCCAAATGGCTCCCTCCTCTCCCCATTTCATCTCACAAGGACACCAATACTGGTGTCTTATGAGCAGTATTATTACTCTTGCTTCTGTGTGTGCATTTCTTGTGATTAGAAATGCTATGCTTAATTTTTCATGTAACCCTCATGTTGTGTGTGTGTGTGTTTTCTGGTGGATTTTCGTAGGTTGCTTCTGTCTGACCTGGGCAAATCTGTTTATTGGGTATAGTACAGTGGCAGCGGGTGGCGCTGACATCCATGGAGATGATGAATCTGCTTTGGGTTTTAGTCCTTTAAAAAAGCTGTCCAAGGTGCTGAAGCCTATGCTCCCAAATAGGTTCACTATTTTGGACAGATCCTTTTAAAGCTGGTAAGATTTACCATCCCATTGATTTCAGAACCACTGGCTGCCACTAGACTCTGGTGCAGACTTTCTCACCTTTTTACCATGGAGGGAACCTTGAAATCTTCAGATCTTAGGGAACTCCTGCATAAAAATTATTGGATCTACAGCTCAGAAGATATTTTTTTTCCAATCATGATCTCTCACAGAACCTCTAGTGTTCCAGGTTGAGGAACCCAACTCTAATGATTAGATTCTGGGGACTGCAGTCACACCTTTCTTGGCTCCTCGGCATCTCAGCTTGCTCCAGAAGAAGCACAAACATCTCAGCTCAGTCTGAGAGCCCTTCAAAAGCCTCCCATCCTGAAAAGAGAGGAAGCAGGGTGGAGGAGAGTAGAGGACCTGAAACAAGAGAGAGCAGCAAAGAGACTCAAGAGACCGAGCAGCAAGAGATGAGGCAGCAAAGGAGATAGCATTCTGTGATATTCCTTCCTTGCAAACACCCCAATGGAAGTGGGCTAAAAGATCCAGTGAGAGCATCAACAAGTAGCACAACCTTTCCTTTGCTTTGCTGGTGTGATGACTGAAAGACTAATTTCAAATGGGCCAGCTATTGAGGAGCTGAGTCTTTTTCTGCCAGAACAGCCAGCTACAAGGGAGCAAAGTCAAGGGCTTGGCTAGCAAATGCCAAGCCAAAGTGGCCAGTACCATAAGGCAAAGGTGGACAGGATGGGCCTCTGAGGACAGCATCTCATCTCACCCTGATGTTTGTGGCTATAGAGATCTTTGCTGCCCTCTGAACACTGAGTTATGGTATTTCTATTATTTATTAAATTTATATCCCACCTTTTCCCCAAGGCAGCTTACAGTAATCGAAGACACTACTAAAATATTCAATCTACAAAGGTTAGAAAGGGATTAAACAGTCCACTTATTAAAAGATGCTTAAAAACAATTAAAACATATTTAAAACACAATGTAAAAAAAAAGATTAAAAAATACAAATTAAAAAAAATACAGCACATCACTTTACAGGATAGTTTCATAATTAAAATTCAAGATCCAAAAGCCTGCCTGAATAAAAATGTCTTTACCTGCCAGGACAAAGAGAGCAGAGAGGGGGCCCGCTAGACCTCCTTGTGGAAGTGAGTTCTAGAGTCTGGAAGCAGCCATAGAGAAGACTTTCTCTCTGAGTCTTCACCAATCACACCTGTAAAGGTGGTGGAACTGAGAGAAAGCTCACTCTTGTAGATATTAATACTCATATTTGTTTATAGAAGCGAGATATGGTCTTTCAGATAGTCTGGACTCAAACCATTTAGAGCTTTAAAGGTCAAAACTAGCACTTTGAATTCTGCCTGGAAACAGACCGGTAGTCAATGCAGTTGTTTTAACAGAGGAGACACATGAACTCTGTAGCAAGTCCCTCTCAAGACCCTGGACACAACATTTTGGATCTGCTGAAGCTTCTGAACATTTTCTACTTAGATAGCATTACAGCAGTCCAAACGGGATGTAATCAAGGTATACATCACTGTAGTCAAATCTGATTTCTCAAGGAATAGGTGCAGCTGATGCACTAATTTTAACTGTGCAAATGCACTTGCGACAACACCCAAAACCTAGGCATCCGGGGTCAGATATGAATCCAGGAGCACACCCAACCTGTGAACCTGAGATTTCAGGGGAAGTGTAACCCCATCCATCACAAGTTGAATCTCTATGCCCTGATCAGTATTCTAGCTGACCAGGAGCACCTCTGTCTTGTCTGGATTAAGTTTCAGTTTGTTCACCCTCATCAGTCCATTACTAACAAAATGCACTGGTTTAGTACAGAACCAGCTTCCTTAGAATCAGATAGAAAGTAGATAGAGTCTCAGTCATCAGCATATATGACACTGAATCCCAAAACTCCAGATGACTTCTCTCAGTGGTTTCATGTAGATGTTAAACAGCATGGAGGACAGAACCAAGCCCTGAGGGACACCACAGGATGATGACCAGGGTGACAAACAGGAATTCTGCACCACCACTTTCTAATTCTGCCCCTTTGAGAAAGACTGGAACCATTTTAGAACAGTGCCCCCAAGCTTCATCTCAGAGAGGAGACTCAGAAGGATACTGTGGTTGATGGTATTGAAAGCTGCTGAGAGGTCCAAGAGAACCAACAGGGACACAGTCCCCCCATCCAGTCTCTTGCATTTCATTTACCAAGGTGACCAAATTTGTCTCCATTTCATAGCCAGGCCTGAAGCCAGACTAAACTGAATCTAGATAATCCATTTCATCTAGCAATGTGTCGGGGCCTCAGCGGCTCCGGACGCAGTGCCTGAGGAAGAGGATGACCCGGTCTCCTCGCGAGTAGCGGCGGAGGCCTCCGGCGCCGGGAACAGCCGCCCGGACGCCGTCGAGGCCACCGCCACCACGGAGGAGGCCACGGATCCACCCGCGGCTACGGGTGGCCGTTCTGAGCCCGCCTGCACTGCCGACGCTGAGAACGAGGGCGGGGAGGCCTCCGCCGCCGCAGAAGGCCGCCTGAACCTCGCCTGCCCTGCCACCGCCACGGAGCCTACCTGGGAGGCTGACGCCGCCGCCGAGGACGCCGCCGGAGCCATCGCCGCTGAGGGGAGTTGCCCGGAGGACGCTGGAGCCGCCAGCACCGGAGGAGGCCGACCAGGTGTGCACCCGGGGTGGGCAGGGCCCAGGCGCCACTCTGGGCCACCGCCCACCCGCGGGCCCCATCTGGAGGAGCCCGTCGGACTCCCTCCCACGTTCCTGCAGCGGCGGCAAGCCAAGGAGGCTACCCGCCACTCCTGCCGGCTGTTGGAGCGTCGGCTGCAGGCTGAGGGCTCGCAGCTGGCTGAGGACGCACAGCTGTGAGCCCGGCTAACGGCTTCCAGCTGCGCAGCCACCCCTGGATTGGCCAGAACCAGCACCAGGCTCCTATTTAGGTCCCAGGAGGAGCTGAGTCCAGCATGGAGCAACAACCAACGGCTTTCCGTGAGTTGCCCGTCCGTGCTCCTGTGTCCCAACCCGGTTCCTGCCTCGTTCCTGCCGAGACTCTGCTCGGAAGCCTTGCCAGCCAGCTTAACCCTTCGTTGCCTGGGTGAGGAAAACCCTTTCTTTTTGTTGCTGTCTTTTGCCTGAAGTAAGGCTTGCTTAAGTTTGCTGCTGGACTGCTTTAGTTTGCTGTTACTCCGCTGGCAGAGGCTTCCGGGACTCCCGCCTCGGCCCGAGCCAGACCCGAGCCTGCCCGGCCCCGCCCAGCCGCCGACACAATGCCTGGAATTAGGAGGTCACCGCATACTCCAATACCTTGCCCAGAAAGGGAATATTGGAGAGTGGTCAATAGTTGTCCAATATAGTGGCATCTAGAGAGGATTTTTTTTTCCAATAATGGCCTTACCACAGTGTCTTTTAGGCAATTCAGAAACTTGCCTTGCTGTAGTGAAGCATTTACTACTTCTCAACAGCCAGAAAGGGCATAGTTCCAGTATAGATGTGCTGACTCTCATCTCTCCAAGTATCTTGTACACATCCTCCAGCTGCACAAATGGAAATGTATCCAACAATACAGGACAAGCAGGGGCCTAGGTTACATCCAAAGGATCTATATCAAATATAGCGTCCCAATCAGAATGGATCTGGGCAATTTTATTTGCAAAGTGTTGTGCAAACTTTTCATAGAAGGCTGCAGAGTGGTTATATACTGCTCTTGTGGGGCAGAATGTACAAAGCCACAGACCACTGAAAGCAGCTCCATTGAACAACATTATGTGAATTCATTAGAGGCAGTGAAGAAGGATTTCATTGTTGCTGCCATTGCCATGGTAAAGGCTTTCTGATGAACTCTATTTGTGTTTGGTTGGACTCACTTCAAGTCTTTTGCCATTATTGCTCAAGTCTCTGTCCCACTCATTTCATCACCACCAGCAATCTAGTGAACCAGGGTGCTCACTTGGCTTCACCCCATGAAAGGGAAGGCTTAGAAGCAATTATGTCCACTGTCCTGGCCATTTCCCTTTTCCAGAGATCATCTAAGACCTCAACAGGATAATCTGCTAAGGCAACAGAAAACTCTCCAAGAGCCATCAGAAATCTATTGGGATCCATAAGCCTCATAGGGCGGTCTTAATTGACCCCCTCCCACCCCTGCAGAGGCTCTGAGTTCGAATCTAGAACTGTAGTGATCTGTCCATAACAACAGAACTGCAGAAAGTTCATCCACATCCAGATCACCATCATCTTGCCCCTGCAAAGAAAACTACATCCAAAGTGTGTCCTAAAGCATGGGTGGCACCAGATGCGCCATGGGACAGTCCCATGGTTATCATGGAGGACAAGAAGTCCTGAGCTGCTCTGGACAGAAGGATCTCTGCATTAATGTTGAAGTGCCCCAGCTGAGGGGACTCCAACACCACGGCCAAGACCAACTGAGCCAGCTCTGGAAGGGAGACTGTTCATTGGGTGGGCAGTACACCAACAAAAACCCTATTCTGTCAAGGCCACATCCAAACCCAGCAGACTATGCGACAAGGCACCCCATAGACCACTGCAAATCCAGCTCCCCACCCCCTAGGCCTTGCCTGCTGCTTCACAGGAAACCCAGGTGGACAAAGCTGGGAGACATTAACTCCCCACCAGCTTCATCCAGCCAGGTCTCTGTGATACAAGCCAGGTTAGCATGCTCATCCAAGATCTGGGAATCTGCTGCCAAGACTATCCAGATTATCTGAGGTGGGGCACAACACTTCTGTGGCTCTTTCCTCTCCTGATAGCTCTGTCTCCCCACTCTGTATCTCCCTCTGCATGGCATTACCTGTGATGAAAGAGATGCTGTGGAATGCATGAAGGAATGCCATCATGGTGTGCCTGTCATTGGCACATGTTGATTGGCATGTTCCTTGCAAGATTAACATGAGGCCATCACCAGGAATGATCCTGGAATTGGTCATTCATGTCATAGTTACTAGGGATCGCTGCCTGTATGTCCATCATTGTTACAGTTGTGCCCTTTTTTGTACAGCTATTGTGTTTTGATGTTGCTGCTGAAAGGATGCATAGGATACCAACTTGTAATACCAATTTAAGATCTAGAACAGCTGTCGTTGTAGTGGACCACAGGATTTGCTGGCATATCTATACTACTTCTTCCTGACTCCCTGTGAGGTAGGAATCTACAGACACATTGCTCCCATATGTTCCTGATATCAGTAAATATGCATGCTCTGATACAATGACCCCTGATGAATTACTGCTCTTGGATATATTTCCAGACTTCTCCAGATGTATGGAATTATGTCTGTGCAGATGCACAAAACCGTGTGATAATCTAGTCCTGGCATGAAGCATATTTTTATGGATATACCCCTCTTAAACTGTGTGTAAATGATTCGAATGTCACAGGTTTAGTAAGAAAGGTCCACAAATGCAGTGAAGAATAGGCAGTCCTCCTGCATTAGGGTTTTGTATTCCAGGAAACCAGTTGTTTCATTCATGTTGAGGACATTGATTAAACGAAAATTGTATACAATTTGTTTAGCAAATGGTAATTATTTTACAAATGTCTGTCTTGGGTCCAGAGGTGTTCAACATTTTTATTAATAACGTGGATGAAGAAGTGGCGAATATTCAGTTATTCAGATATGTACTGTAAGACAGTACAAAAATGGGAAGAGCTGTAAACATTACAGAGGACAGGATTAAAATTCAGAATGATAAACTGAAGCACTGAGAGGATAATAATAAAATTAACTTCTACACAAGATGAATGTAATGTGTTTCACTCTGACAGGAAGAAATGCAAATGTAGAAAAAGTGGGGAACTGGTTTGATTAGAGCACCATTGAGAAGGACTTTGGGTAATAGTATTAATTTCTTTGATTGTTTTAAAAATTTCTATACTGTCTTGACTTGAGAGTGTTCAAAGTGATTTACATGGGAAAGATAAAGACCAAAATGTGCTAACAGCAGAGAACCAGAAGAAGGAAGAACAACAACAGATGCACTGAGAATTGAATGAAAGCTGACTGAAAATTCATTGAACTGGAATTTGGGAGTGGGCATAAAGAGTGATATGGACAAGACATTGCTGCTCATAGAAGATCATCAACTTGTTGTATTGCTGGATAGCTTAGAGAGGAAAGAATGGCTCATGACAGCAGATCCATTGATCCTGCAGCCTGAAGCTATTGGAGTGTCGATATTAGTGTCCAGACTTCTAGGGTTCCCTTAAGAAGTCTCTTCTTGATATGATTATGGGGAACTTATCCTTGTTTATTCCTGAGGCATGATCCTTGCTTGATGTCCAAGTAGCAGTTGTGGTAGGAAAGTTATAAAAGTGTAACACAGGAACAGGAGTTATGTAAACATAATACGAAGAAGGCAGAATTATGTTCTCTTTAGTTAAGAAATTTTAGTAATGGTTTGTTGGCTTCCATTTCAAGGGTATGGTGAATCTACCCTGAGTTTCATTCCAAAACTTATGGGAGCTAACCAAGGTGCTGAACTTAGGTTTGTAATATGATTTTGAACCTTGGAAAAATATGGAACAAAACTGAGAGTGGATTCGCTGTATGCTTGACATGAAAAAGCACTGACCACCATTGAGATAGATTGCTTTGGGTTTCTACCTTCTCCAGGTCCAACAATCCTTAGTTAAGAACTGATTTTAAAAATTGCTCAAATTACACAAGGAAGGTAGGTTCAGTAAAAGATCGGCCATGGGCTAAGGTTGTAAATCTTCATACATTTTTTTCTTGTAATAACAAATAATTTGACCATTCTTTTTTTTTTTTTCACTGTGAGAAAGAAATTGAAAACTGCAAAGTTTTCAAAAACTATTCAGAGTTCAGGATTTATTCTATGCAAAATTTTCATCATAATTGTCATCATCATCATCATTAGCATCAGCATCAACATGAATTTTTGTACAGCAAGCAGCATTTTCTACAAAAAAAAAACAAAAAAAAAACCCCTAGCATTTCTGCACTGCAAATATTATTTTCTGTGTAGGAAACTTGTTTTCTGAACAGAAATGTTATCTTCTATGTGCAAATATTTTTCATGCAGGATAATTTATTTTTCAGCATAAAATTGCATTTTTCATGCCAAATAGGTTCCAAACTATAAAGATTTCTATCTGTCTATGATTTGCTTCATCTGGGTTTCTTGACACTCAAGAAGTCTGTTTGTTGACCATTTTTTCAAATATTTTGAATGGTCTTTTTGTCTCTGCCATGGACTCCTTCAATGTCATTTTGCATTCAGTAATAATAAATTATTGTTTTGACCCATCAGTCATGAATCAGACATAATTGAACCTCTCCAAATTTGACAGTGCTTTTTTTTGAAAGAATTCACAAACAACTTTGACATTATAAGCCAAGGACACCTCTGGGTCAGATTCTGTTTTCTCAGTGATGTTCAGGACTGTTCATACAGAAATTAAGTTAGATGATTTTGCCATCGGTCATTTATTGTGAGCAGATGAAATGATCATGAATTAGCGAGTGAAACTCATATACCTTTAGTTCTAAACAAGGATGACAACACATATAAATTGCATTATTGGCAAGCATACTATCTGCATGATGTTGCTGCAACTGATCTTTTGTTCATTAAAGTCAAGAAAACCCTGTGATAGTTTCACTGTAGAGTCACCATAAGTCAGAAATACAACAACAACTACAGCAACACTCTGGGGCAGTGGCTAATTAGTTGAGATGAAATATAGAAAATCTATATTCAAATACTTGATTGGCTGATTTTATTTTATTTTTTTGGCAAATCATTGTCTTGTATCCTAATCTTCTTTACCAGGATGTTGTATGCCTTGGGTCCATGCTATCTGAAGGACTGTATTTTCCTGTTGGAGCCTCCCTGACCTTTGAGGGATGCTCTGGGGAAGCCTTTTGCTTGGTCTCACAACACCCAGTGGCATGTTTGGTGAAGATGTGAGCGAGGGGCCTCTAACTGGCCTTTCTCAAGCTGTGAAATGTCTTCTAAGTGAGGCTAGTTGGCCTTTTCCAGGAGGCAAATACCTGTGCTGGAATCCTATATGACCTGTTACATTATATAACTTTACATACACCAAGCCACATAGCTGAGGTGCTAAGAAACCTTTTTACTGAATTGCAAAGATCCGTATCAGGATGCTAGGATGAGTGCCCTACTGCCATGCACATCAAGACCAACCAGTCCCATTGTACATTGTGCACAAATGTGCATCAGATGCTTTTCTGACTTTGCTACATAGTAACATAACAGCAGCCCTCTGCTGGATATGGACGTTATGCAATTGCACAGTTCTAACATCTGCATACCTAAGTCCACTTATGAAGATGTAGGTCCCCAACAGAATTCCACCTTTTTTATTCTAATGGGCTTTTAGCAATTGACTAGTTGCTGAGGGACAGACTTTAAACAGATGATTACTGTGCCATTTTAAAAATTGGTCTGCTCTTAAGTTGCTATTAACCTAATTGTGCTTTAATGTTAGAATCTGCCCAATTGTGTTTTTAACATAACTTTTTCTGTTTTTAATAGAATTATAGAATTAGTGAGTCGGAAGAGGCCCAGATATACTGTTCAACCTCTCTGCTGATGTGGGAGATCCACAGCTAAAGCATCCCTGACAGGAGGCCATCCAACCTCTTCTAAAAACCCAGCAAAGGAGAATCCATGAACTTCTGAGGTAATCTATTTTACTATTTCATAGAGTCATAGAATTGGAAGAGACCACAAGGGCCATGTAGTCCATCTATGCAGGAACACCCATCAAAGCACTCCCGACAGATGGTCATCCAGCCTCTGCTTAAAAATCTCCAAAGAAGAAGACTCTACCACACTCCGAGGCAGCATATTCCACTGCCGGACAGCTCTGACCATCAGGAAGTTCTTCCTGAGGTTCAGGTGGACACTGTGTGACACTTCGTACCACAGGAAGTTCTTCTTAATGTTTAATCAAAAACTCTTTTCTTACAATTTGAATCTGTTTGTTTGGATCCTGTTACCTAGAGCAACAGAAAACAAGTTTACTCCATTTCCCACAAACAGCCCTTCAAACATCATATAACCTCTCATTCTTTTCTTCTCCAGGTTAAACATACCTGGCTCCCTCAGCTGTTCCTCATAAGTTTGGTGTCCAGACCCTTTAACATCTTAAGACATTTTTCTCTGGACATGTTCTTGCTTGACAATATCCTTCTTAAACTATGGTAACTAGAACTGGACACAATACTCCAGATGAAGCCTGTCAAAAAGTAAAATAGGGTGGTACAATTACTTCCCTTGAACTTAACACTAAATTCTTGTTGATGTCCTATAGAATTGCATTGTTTATTTGTTTTTTTTTTGCCACCACCATCACACTGTTGTCTCCTGTTTAGTCTGTAGTCTAGTAAGACTCCTAGATCTTTTTTACATATACTACCATCAAGACAATTACTGACTCTCCTATATTTGTGTATATTGTCTTTCCTGCCAAAATGCAGAAGTTTACATTTATCCTTGTTGAAATTAAATTTATTTGCCTTGACCTCTTTCTTCAATCTGTTAAAGTCATCTTGAATCCTTATCTTTTTCTTCTGGAGTATTATTTGCCCCTCTGAGCATGGTGTCATGTGTAAATTTGATAAGCATCTCCAGTATTCCTGCATCCACTTCATTCATTCATTCCATTCTCTGTCTTTCTCCCTCTATCCTCCTTCTCTCACACACTGGTCTTTTTAAAAAAATCTTATTCTATATCATTTTGAGTCCCAGTTTTGGAAGAAAAGCGGGGCATAATTCTAATCAGTAAATGAATGTGGCCAAAATACTGCTCTGCATACCTTGAAGGAAGAGTAAGCTATAAACATGTAGAAAATTGTAAAGATAATGAGAGTCAGCGTGGTGTAGTGGTTTGAGCACTGTGGTACGATCCTGGAGACCAGGGTTTGATTCCCCGCTTAGCCATGGAGACCCACTGGCTGACCTTGGGCACATCACATACTCTTAGTTCCAGAAAACTCCATGATATGTTCACCTTGAGGTCTCCAGAGACAACAGCAACAGTAGCAATAATACTTGCAGTGCCTTTCATTGTTTTCAAATAAATGTAGCTAGAGATAATTTGATTCCCCTCTCTTACCACAGACTTAGCTTGAACAAGTCCATCAAGTTTTCCAAACCTGAGAGGTGTTGAAAAGCAGCTGTGACAGTAGCCGCAGACAAGCTGAGAGGGCTGGTTTCACACAACCATATTCACTGAACAACAACTGCAGTATTGAAGATGACTTCCATGTGTGAATTGACCATTGTAAATGAAAGAGAGAGAACCTGAATATCTAATCATGCCACCTCAAATGCATTGCTGTTCAGTGGAGTCTGTTTGCACTTTAAGCTGCCAAGCATTAAGTGTACATTAATCAGTGTGATGTATGTGCATCGTGCATGAACCAGCCTCTCAGAAGCTGTGAACTCTCTGAGTTTTGCCAGCCCTGTTCTGTTAACATAAGTCTTTGGCTGGGGCAGAAGCTACGTGGTATTTAGGCAAACAGCATGGCCTTTCATGAAGGTGATCTCAGGTTTTTTAAAGTCAAATGTCCAGGGAGTCAATCTTCCTTAAGAACAAACAGCAAGACAAACACAACAGAAGCATGCCTGAAAGCCAGAATCTTTTTTCATTTCCCCTGCATCCCTGATCCCAACCTTAATCCCCGCTCAGAATCCTGTCAGCCTGACTGTTCTAGAACTGACATTGCTGCAGGCATCTTCTCTGCCGACTTCCCTCAGATCTGCCTCCTCCTGGGACTGCTAAAGAGGACTTGGAGATTTCTGTGTTACTGGATGATTCACTCAGTGCCCTCAAGCAAAGCACTGGGGTTCCCTTGGGGGGTGGGGTGGGGGAGGGAGGGGGGAATGGAAGCAAGTGTAGTGTCATCCCACAGAAGGGAATGTCGGTTTTCTGCCGTAGAAGAACTGTCTGGCTCACAGAAACAAATATCAGGAGGAGATGGCACAATTCTATTATATGTAAGGATATCCTTTCTACATTGGTATGGTTCCCCTATTCTTCCTTTGAGAGAAAGGGGAAAGTAGAGGACTGACGTTCTGACCCGTTTTGGAATAATAATTTGTAGGTGGAGCTCTCTTGGCAGACCTCTTGTACTACTAGTGTTGTCAGTTAATACTTTGCCTGTGTCAGTGAATCTTAACTTAGAGCATTCCTGCTTCCTTGCTATTAGTCTTGACTTTGATTTTTTAAAACGTATGCTCAGCCTCTTTTGCTTTCAAGCAGCATTCACTTGAATTTCTTTAATAATGTAGAAACATTTTTAAAAATGCCTGATAAACCACAGTTATGCTCTAAGCTGCTGTATATGTAATCTCTTCACTTTTAGTTTATTTAAAAGGGGGAAAATTATTTCCCTATCAACCAAATTTATGCTGTTCACTTGTCATGTTACAGATGCTGTGTCCTTTATGTGGCCTTGTGAGTATGCCAGTGTTTGGTTATTGTTTCCCAAGGTAAACATGTAAAGTGTTTACATGAGAAACACCCACACTGAGTTCTCGAGGACATGTGAAGGACAGGCACAGAGAGCTGAAAGTGTCTGTGACCTGTGAGATGTGTCTGCTGTGCGTGTGAAAAATGTGTGTCTCACCTATAGTTTTAAAAAGTGAGAGTAGCAGTCCCATGAAGCTTTTAATCTTTTGCATGCTGCCTTCTTCTTTAAACTGAAGGGTGTATTCATTTGAACCTATTCCCACGTTATAATCTGGATTATAAATCCAGCTACAATTGTTACCAGAAATCAAAAGTAATAATAGTGAAGTGAGAGCTGCCTTTGTAGAGTGGTTTGAGCATTGGACAACAACTCTGAAGACGAGGGTTTGATTCCTCACTCAGTCATGGAAACCCATTGGGTTACCTTGGGCATGTCACACACTCTCAGCCCCAGAAAAATCTGTGATAGCTTTGCCTTAGAGTCTCCATAAATTGGGAATGACTTGAACGCACACAGCAACAGCTTATTCAATAGTGAATAAGCAAGTACAACTGGAATTCTTGCTGCCTGAGCTGTTTTCTTTATTTTCCTTGGCAAGTTGCAATTGGGGCAGGATGGCACATGATAATTAAAGGAATGGCATTGCTGATGCTCAAAGCTGCTATGTCACTTGCAGAGATAGAGCCAATACAACCCCAACAATAGCTGTAGCATGATATTTATTGAGGGACCATTGCTCCAGATTATGTTTTATCAGTTGCATACCCTCCAGGTGTCCTGATCTGAGAGAGACAGTCCCAGTTAATCCTCCATCTTCCTATTTTTTTCAGCTTCTTTAAAAATATCAATTTGTCTCTCCTCTACCTTTGTCCTCAGTTTACTTGAATTGCTGCAAACTGAGTTCAAAGTACAATGTTAGTTTGCATTTAGTTAGTTCAGCAGGGGGAGAGGAAAAGAGAGGGTGGAATCCTGCTCCTCCTAGTAGGCTCAGGCAAAAGCAAACTGCTGAAGCCTATCCTACCTTGTGTGTTCTTCCTCAGTAATAAATTTTGCCATCTTGATGTTGCTTGGCCACATGAAGCCTGTTTTTCACCCATGAAGTGTTGGAGGGTATGCTGTTGTGTAGTGGTCTATAGGTTCAGGCCGATCTTTTCTTTCATCACCTATGGCCCAAACTAGACCTCACAGGTCATAGCAGGTGTGGAGGGTAAATTTATATCTTTCCTTCTTTGCTTCAGTGCTGAGGAAGATACCTCCCATGAACCTGGTATTTGTTTTATCGGGGAAATCCCCTATTTAGGAGATGTTTAACTGGATGTACATTGCCAATTGTGTGTGGGCTGCAGTGGCATCACCAGAGGGTGGTTTTGGGACCCAGGAGAAATATATTAGTGGACTGAATGCATACTAGATGTTTGGAAGCTGAAAGTCAAAAGCCATTCTAATTACAAAAAGTACCAGGCTCATAAGTTAAGCAGATTTTCTCAATAAAAGTCAGTGAAGCTGAACTTGAAAACTCCCCAGTAAACATTCCAGCTAAGCCTTAAAACAAAATGAATATTTTTGCACATGGTTTCCCAAGTTCTTTGCACCTTCATCCTTCTGTGTTTGGAGTAATTTCTCCTCTAAATCAGCTCTGCTGTGGAAAGGAGTGGCAGAGAAGAAAAGGCCATCTGTGGACATGTTGAAAATAGAGGAATGTGAAGTGACACAACATTGACAGGTGATAGATGTGGGAAGGAATATTCCCCTCCCCCATTTAGAGACCAAAAATTAGACCTCTCTGCCTCTCTTATATAATCTGGTGGGATATTGCTTCTTGAAATATAGAACCTTGAAAGGTTTTTTGTTCAGCATAAGCATGGAGGGGCTACTTAATGCAGTCATAAGCCCTTGCTAACAGTTATTATCAGACATACTGCCTCTCCTGCTTTGCTCTGATTGTGATGGTTTTGTCTTGATCTTGTGACAAGTGTCCCATGTGCTCCCCACACCTCACACCAAAGCTTCTTTTTATTCTCCTCTTAATACATATGCAGAGTTCACATTGATGCTAACAGGCATATCAGTAGGCTCTTTGCTTCTGAAATGCTCACACTTTTCAGTCAAAAGGCAAACTTTACCCTAATATAATGGATGATGATGCCATTCTTCTCATGTCCAAGAAGCTGGTCCTTAAAACGCCTTATGGGCATATGTGATTGGAGCTGGATGAGTTCAGTGCTTTGGTAATGGACTAGTGGAGCTTTTCGTTTTCCAAATCGCTGGTTCAGATCCAGAAAGATAGGAACTGGCATCAATCAATCTTCTAATTAAACATCAGTCTTCATTGAGAACTATATATATCAGGGAAGTATGAAAGTATCACTTTGTACACAAATGGAAGCACTTTAAATAGAGCTTCACTGGAGAATGAAATGATCCCAGTTCAGAATATATGCCTCATTTTTGCATAGTTCTTTCTTTGTTCTACATATATGTGTTGTATGTGATGGCTAGGTAGATAAAGCAATGCCATTAGCAAAATTTGAGTATGCCAAATTAACCAATTCCTCTCTAGGAGCAAGTAAGTACATGTTTTATAAGATCAGTAAAACCAAAACTCTTTAATTTATTATTAACAAAGAAAAGGTCCATAATATTTGTTTGGTGAGTGGAATTCCTGCCACCATTCAAGTTTATCTATTCAATCCAGCTCTTCCCCAACCTTACTCCTAATATCCTAGCAAGTCCTGCACTTAATTTCTTTGGGAGAGCTCTCTGGCTACACAGAACATCAAAGTCATGGAACAAACCACTAGGGTTTGTCCAAGACTTCCTGAAGCAAAAGACAAGATAGCCTTGCCTCACTATTCCACATACAGATACTAAGTAGACTGGAAGCAGAACAGGAAATCATCCTCTGTCACACCTGAGGGCAGCTAGCTATCTTAGGGGATGCCGAAGAGGCCATGTTTTCTAGTCATGTCGACCCTCAGGAAAAAAAAAATACTGGGAAGAATTGGCAAGACTATCTCAAACCTACTAGCATCTCCTAGTGGAGCTGGACAGCCATGAGGATCACATGCCTATGGCTTAAGATAAATAATGCATTAAAATAATGCAGCTCCTCATGTATTGTTGGACTGTTAACTCCCAACAACCTATAAATATGAGAAGTGCTGCTTCTAATGACACAACTGGACTCAAGCCAAAAGGACATTCAGGTTCTGAGAATCCCAAGCTGCACAATACATATAATAGGAACCCTGGAATTTGAACTGAACGTAAGAAGTATAAATCAAGGGATAGCTTGAAATTGTAAAACAAGAAATGGAATGCATAAACATAGCAATGTTTGTGGATTGTGGACTGGAATGGGGCATTTTCAATCAGGCAATTACACAGCGTTTTACTTGGGAAATGAAAATCTAAGAAAAAACGGGATGGCGTTAATGAGGCCAGATGTATCTAAAGCAGTCAAGGGATATAATGCAAAGTTCAACCAAATAAAATCAATAATACTTCAGGGAAAACCTATCAACATTACCACAATCCAAGCTTATCCTCCAATTACAGAGGCCAAAGAGGAACAAACTAAAATATTCTATGCTAGCAACCAACAAAACATTGTTTGCATAGCAAAACACAATCTGTTAATAATCACATGTGATTGGAATTTGGAAACAGAACAGAGCCAGATATTGTTGGTGAATTTGGCTTAGGATCAAAAAATGAAGCAGGATAGTAACTTATCAAATTTTATGAGGCCAGCAACAAATATTGTGGTTGTTCTAGCAGCCAAACAAACAACAGTATTACATGGACTTCACTGGATGGCCAGTACAGAAATCAAAGAGACTGCTTAACTGAAAGCAAAAAATGGAGAAGCATTATTTTCTCTACAAAAACAAGACCAGGAGAGGTTGTGGCACAGCCCATGAACTGCTAATATCAAATATTACAGAAAGCTAAATCAAGCATAATGCCTAAATACAATCTGAAAAACATCCCTGTTAGGGTTGCCAGATGAAATTAGGGGACAGAGGGCTCCTGTTTCTTTAACAGTTGGTAAAAGATCACCCTTAACCCATTTAAAGAGAAAAGAGCCCTCTGGCTCTCATTTTATCTGGCCACTCAGATCTCTGTTATTTTGAAGACCATACAAGGAACAAATTTGCGTTACTAAACCTAATTGACTGGCAACCAGAAGAATTCTGGACAGAAACCAGGGATATTATCAGAGAAGAATGCAAAAAGAAAGAAAAGTCTCATTGAATGACTGATGACTGGTGAAATTCTTCAAGCTGTTATGAACCGAGTAGAAACAAAAGTGACAGAAATAAGATCAGAATAATGAATGCAACTATTCAGTGACTTGTATGTAGTGACAAAAAAACTTGATATAATTATCATGCAAGAAAAAGAAGAAGACCCAAGAAATCAAAAGCAAATTTAAATAAAAAATAGGGATGGTTTATGACCAACAGGAGAACAAATTACCTAATTTAGTTAAAGTAAGAAAGTTGACAGAAGTAATAAAATGAAGAATGAAACAAAAGAGATGAAAGGATTACAGTTTCCTTCAAGGAAAATCATTTGGTGAAGAACCCATGATTTTAGAAATTGAAATAGAACCTATTCTCAAAGCACTTGGGAAAAATAAACCACCAGTAACAGATGGCATTCCAACGGGGTTGTTTCAAATTATAGAGGAAGAATCCATTTAAATTCTAAGAAAAAGCTGCCAACAAACATGGAAAACAAAACAACGTCCCACTCAATACACATTTCAGTCTCCAAAAAAGGGGGAATCCAGGGATTGTAGTAACTATCAATCCATTGCACTATTCTTCCTTGCGAGCAAAGTGATCTCCAAGATGTTAAAGCAATAAATGGTGGAGCAAGAAATGCTAGATGTCCAAGCCGTGTTCGGAAAAGAAGAGACACTAGAGATCATACTGCAAGCATATCTTGTCAAATGCAATGCAACAAGAAAGTCTAGGAAATAATCAACTTCTGTTTTATAGATTATAGCAAAACATTTGATTGTGTGCATCATGAAAAACCTTTATTTTCAATAGCTTGGCTCAATCATTAAGAGAAATGGAAACTGTAGTCAAGAAATCAGAAAAAGGCTAAGACTTGGAAGGGCATCTATGATGGAACTTGATAAGGTCTCCAATTGTAAAGAAGTATCATTGAATACCAAAGTTGGAATCATCTATGTTATAGTATTTCTGACTTTATGGATGGTTGTGAAAGCTGGATACTGAAGAAAGCTGACAGGAAGAAAATGAACTTATTTGAAAGGTGTTGCTGGAGAAAGAACATTCTCTAGTTCCCGTGCACTGCCAAAAAGATAAATAAATAGATCTGGGAGCAAATTAAGTCTGAACTCTCCTAGAAGCCAAAATGACTAAAATGGCTCTCATACTTTGGACATATGTGAGAGGACAAGATTCTTTGGAAAAGATAATAATGCTCATTAAAGTGTAAGACAGTAGGAAAAAAAGGAAGACTGTATTACAGATGGATTGATTAAATAAAGGAAGCCGTGACCCTGAGTTTGCAAGACTTGAGCAAGATGGTTAACAATCAGGAGTTGTGGAGAGCTCTCATTCACAGAGTCGTCAATAGTCAAAGCCGACTTGGCAGTGCATAAGAGTAGATAGATGATAGATAGATAGATAGATAGATAGATAGATAGATAGATAGATAGATAATTAACTGCCTCCTTCTGGGATCCAGAACAAATTTCTGGATCCAGAACAAAAATATTTTAAATCTCTCCTTCTCTACACACACATACTCATTGCTTTCCCTTGGCTGTTTTCTACCTGATGTGGCAGTGGGTTGGCATGGCAGTAAAGCACAGTGGTTAAGAATATAAAAAATGACTATAAATAATGAAAGTAACTGCTTGTAGCTTGTCTCTGCCATTAGGTAGTCTTTAGTGAGCACTTTTCTCTTTCAGCCTCAAGACTTCTATCTGCATTATTGGAATATTACCACTTGTTGACTTTCAGGGTGGTTGCAAGATTAACAAAGATCTTGCCTATGAAATGCTATGTATATTAGAAGGGCTGTGTGAACCACTACTACTGTTATGACGACAACACAAGCATTTTGGAAGAATTCTTAAGTCGTGGGATGGGGTGGGATTTTTTTTTTTAAAAAAAACTCAGATTGCTTTTTTCTGATATTCACTGGAAAACATAAACTGTCTTTGGAAGTATGAACTAGGACTGTGGATTGTTATTGTTTTTGTGTACCTTCCAGTCATTTCTGATCTATGGCAACCGTAAGGCAACCCTATCATACGGTTTGCTTGGCAAGATTTGTTCAGAGAAGAGTTTGCCTTTGCCCTCCTCTGAGGCCGACAGAGCGTGACTTGCTTAAGGCCACCCAGTGGGTTTTCATGGCTGAGTGGGGATTTGAACCCTGGTCTTCATAGTCATACTCCAACACTCAAGCCACTACACAACACTAGCTCTCAAGGCTGTGGATACTTTGTGCAAGTCTGTGCCAATAAACAGTGGGTTCTACGTGGAAATTATGTAAATTAAGTGGATTTACATACTGCAGATTTGCATAATTTATTCTGTTTTGGCTAGTCATGAGGAGGCACTGCACCTCTGTTTAGCCAGGTTTAGAGTTCATGATGCCTTTCCCACACACAGCCCAATCTTTCCAGAAGCAAAGGAAGAAAGAATAAAAGGGAGAAGAAAGAAGGAAAAGAGTTAAGACTGTCAGGAAGCTAAATTCTGAGTCCAAATGCACAATCCCATGATTGCACAATATTATGGGAAAGAGACAGTGCTGCTAAATAACTGATTGGATCATGTTACTTTCCCATGTATTACAAATTTTAGCCCTCCTAACCTGACATATTTGATGAGTTGCAAGAGTGAGGATGGACACAATCTACCTTTGCTCTTTGGACTGGACGATGATACAGATAGGATTTTTTTTTTGACTGCTGTACTATGAGGTTCCATTCTGTACTGAGCAAACTGATTCCCACAGTGTTGCACATACCAGACGTTACCTTAATTGGAGTGGATTTATTATCCTTTGCTTTAATTGACTAAAATGAGTGACAGGAAATGATGAACACATATCAGCACAATCATATATAGCCTAACACCATTTTGACCCTATTTGACTTCCATGTTTAATATCTTCTGTATGGATCAAACCCTTGATCTGCTTCTGTGTTTATCAGGGACTGATATTTTGTGCCTTTAAAATGGAGCAGATATTTACCTTGAAACAGTGGAAGATTTATAACAGAAAGCACAGATGTTTATAGATGTGGGAAACAAACAATAAGATTGAAATGCTAGCTGTGTGTTTATGAGTGACTGAGAAGGGTGTGGTTAATATTCAGATGCTCCTGTAATAGTGTTCATGAAGTCTCCAGAGAAATGTTGGGGGTTCCCTCCCCCACCATGAATTTTAAAATTCGATCAACTCCACAAGGAACTATGTTTGCTAAACTTAATAGATGTAATTCAAACACAGTGCAAGCTCCTGAATATTAGTTACACAGATTAGGTGTCATATCCTTCCCTCCCAAGGAATCATTACACATTAAACCATTGCAACTAGACCTTTGCATAAGGTGAGTTATCTAGAGGTGAGTAGGTCTGCTCAAAGATTTCTGGACACAAAGAAACATAATGCTCTTTTGTGACAATTTAGCTGGGTGTGGATGGGGTGACTATGAAGCAATGTGGAACAGTCTGTTGCTGGAAGTAGATTTCAGAGAGGACATTATTTTCTACTGTTGCTTAACTGGGAGTGCCAACTTTTTTTCTACCAGGGTTCCTATGCTTCTAACAGTTACCTGACAAATAGAAGACATGTCATCTGCTAAATATCTGCCTCAATGGAAGGTGTTTCAGCCATAAGAGCAAGCCTAGGAATTCCAGTTAATTTGAAATAGCTCTGTGTAGTTATGCTGTTTAAAAATAGCGTCTGTTGCTTGTAGAACAGGTTCCTTAGGTATAATTCAGGTTTTCTTGAGAAGAGAATCTGTGCTTCAAAATGCTATAGCAGAAGAAGAAATTCACCAGGTGCAACCTGTTACCATCACTGCCTCTCTCACACTGAGCAAACAATACCATATCTGTTGAATTTCTATTTGCCATGGAGCTATTAAAGGCACAGCATTAAATTACAATGGGGAACATATAGCAGTGCTTTCAGTATGTGTCATGTATGGGATTTAGGGCCTTTCTACACTACACTATTATAGTGCCATTATCCCACTTTCAACATCCTATGGAATCTTGGGGATTGCAGTTTAGGGACAGGCCTTTAGTAATCTCAGCCAGAGAGCTCTTTGGCCTCAGTAAGCTACAGACCCCAAAATTCCACAGGATGTTGAAAGTGGAATAATAGCACTATAATAGTGTAAGGCAGAAAGTCCTTAGGTATTTCAGTTTTCAGCTACATAGGCTACCAGAATTTTAGGCTAAGGGTGTTATATTGTCCAGTCAGCCAGATACTGCCAGGGATCCATTCACCATACAAAATGATAGCACTGGGATTTGTAGTTTGTTGAGGCACAAGAGTTCTCTGACTGAGAATTTCAAATACTCCTTCCAAAACTGCAAATTCCAGGATTCCATAGGATGTTACTATGTTAATTAAAGTGGAATCATAAAGAAGTGAGAAAAGGTCTCTCAAACTGCAACCCAGGAGTTGAAAGGACCCCTTCTTCTTCTTTTTTTTAGGCAGGATGCCATAGGATAGAACCACGGTAGTCAAAGTGGAAGAATAGTGCTTAAATTCTGTAATGTGAATGAGCTCCTGAAATCTAGTCATGTCATCTGATGTCCATTTACAACATTAGCTAGCCAGGATTCTCAGCTACCCCGCTCCTTTTTTCCACCTAGATGTTATAGAATCTGAGATGTAAGGAACAAAGTTTCAGAAACTATTCTGTCTGATCATTTTGCAAGAACTGAGATTTTTCTTTCCTTTTAATAATTTTAGCTAATGAGTGAAATCACAGCTGTGATTGACATTTAAGAGGGATAATAACAATTGCATTATTGCTATAGAACTGCACATTAACGATAGGATGACAAACCAATCTAGAGATATCCTGGTTCATTATGAATCCTTCTGGGCTGTAGTGGGGAAGTCTTCCGTAATAGAAAAGTGATTACTGTCTATAGAAAAAACAGACTTTTAGTGCACTTGTGACTGTGCTGTAGACATCATATCCATTCTCAAACAAAAGATAGCAGCAGCAGCTTTAGAGTCCACCCTTTCTAGCTCAAGTCTTAATAATGCAAATAAAATCCACTTCCAGATGGCAGAAGTGGACAACTTGTGCCATTCCAGATGCTGTTGTACTGCAGTTACTATTCTCCTTCACCATTGGCTATGCTGACAAGATTTGATTAGAGCTGCCATCCAGCAACATCTGGAGAACTACCTGTTGCTTGCCTCTGCTGTACAGCAGGTGTTTTATGGCTAAGAGATCATGGGGTACATGGTCCTGCCATTAGATCAGTGTTGTATTCATATTTGTTGAAAGCCTTTTGAGACTACAGTGGCCCCTCCACCTTCACAAGACATTGGGGTGCAGAACTCTGGCAAAAGTGGAAAAACAGTGAACAAGTCCCCCCATTAGTCTCTCTCCTGTACCTTTCCAGGGCTCCCCCTCCCATTCCCTTGCCTTTTGCATGCCAAGGCCAAAGACAAGAGACTGGGAGAGAGAGCTCCGGAGGAGAGAAGGAAGGTTTGTGTGAGCCCCCTCCCCATTCCCTTCCCTTTTGCCTTGGTGTGAGTTCTCAGCAGTGAGGCCAGAAGCAAGGGACTGGGAGAAGGAAGCTACAGAAGGGACAAGGAAGGCTCACGCAGGCCTTCCCCATTCATTCCCTTGCCTGTTGCCTCAGTTCAAATTCTCAACACCAGGACCAGAGGCAAGGGAATGGGAGGGGGAGTGCCAGAGGGGAGAAGAAAGGCACATGCAAGCCTCCTCCCCCATTTCCTTGCTTTTTGTCTGGGTGCTTGCCTTCCTTCTCTGCATCTGGCAAAAAGCAAGGGAAAGGGAGGAGGAGAAGGGGGGAAGGCACACACACGACTCACAAATAATCAAATTCGCAAAGGTCAAACTCGCGAATGTGGAGGGAGGACTGTGCACAGTTTATAGCACTGTGATTCCATTGCTCCATCCTATGGGTTTAAAAGTTCAGCACTTTGGCTGAGCATTTTAAATTCCCCTTCCCTAAACTTTGGATTCCAGGATTCCATAGGATATTGCCATGATAGTTAAAGTAGAATCAGACTGTGTGGTATAAATATACTTGAGTAGTGTTGTGAATGCCATAAAGGTGCCAGATCCTGTCTGATCTTGGACACAGGGTCAGCCCTGGTTAGTACTTGGATGGAAGACTGCCAATGAATACTAAGGGCTGTAGGCTATATTTCATAGGAAGGAACTGGTAAAACCACCTCTGAGTATTCCCTGCCTAAGAAAACCCTGTGAAATTCATGGGGTCACCATAAGCCGACAGGTGACTTGAAGGCACATACCTGTTGTGACTCCTCTGCTGTTATGCACTTTCACAGCCAATGGTGGCTTGTGGACAAAGGTGGGGAGGGGTGTTCCTTATCCTGAAATGATGAGGGAAGGTGTCTCTCCCCTTCTTGGTCCATGAATTGTCAATGCTCCTGGTATGTTGGCTTTTGAAGGAGAAAATGTGAGGGGAGCAGTGAAATGGATTGAAGAGGCTATGCTGAAGGATGAAGGAGTGATAAATGACCTTCCTACCCAAGAGGAAAAATAAGCTCTCCTGTAGGCGGGCTGGAGGATTTTGACTGCAAAAGTGCCCTGAGCAGTTATGTGTTAATCACACCTCCCTCCTAGTGCTACTTTTACTAACCACTTCATAGCCCACCACTTGCATTTCTCTAAAAGGGGGTGGAAAACACACTGGAACAAATAGTGTTTTATAGTGGTATAGTAGAAATTATCTGCATGGCTCAGCCCTGCATGTGTATCAGACTCACCTAGACCATGTTCCTGGGCAGGCAGTTGAGGTAGGTGGGGATTGGCCTGCCCAGGCCTGACTTGGAGACTAGTGCATCAGTGTCTTCTGTTTGCTGTGAGAGTAAGTGAAGGAGACATTTTAAGTTGCTTGTAGGGTTTTCTAAATAAATAAATAACAAGACAGACAGAAAAACAAATCTACCTACACTATATAGGACTGTAATAATATGTTTGACTGAATGGTTGGGAAGCAACTATGTAGCAGAAAAATTTCAGGGCTCCCAAATCCTTGTGCCTCTCTTCTGTCCATTGGAGCCATCTGTGGACCTACTAGAAACAGTAAAAGACATATTAGAATTGTAGGAATCTAACTTTGCAATACACTTAAGGTATTTTCTTTTCTTCTTCATCAGTGCTGTCAAACTCTGTTAGAGATCTGTAGTCCAGGATCTCAGCTGCAATACCCAAGGTACTATGTCTACACTACAAAATTAAACTGATTTAATTCTCAGTCTTCCTCTTCTCAGGATACCTGTGTGCCTTTTAATTATCTAATCAAACAACAAATCATAGCATTCCTTAGAATGGGTCTCTGGCGATTAATGTAGTATGGTTCAGATAAAACTATGCCTAACATCCAATTCATGAATTATGATATCATAAGTCTGATTCATGACATCACAATTCACTTTTATGATCATTGTACAGATTGGGATTATCTTCTGACCACACAATGACAAAAATGCTATCTGTCACAATCTGACCAGCTACCGCAAAAGAACTGGATGTATCCCCACTCCTTCCCCTGCATTCCAGCAACGTGGAAATGGCAGTGTTGAGGGAAACTGCACTGCTTAAAAAGTAGCTTTTGGGAGGTAACATTGGAAGACATAGCCACAGAGACATAGCTACTGATATAGGATCCCAGCCCATGTAGTGTAGATATACTTTCAGTAAAAAGTTATGTATGCACACAAGAAAAATGTGTGGGGCATAGCACCAGTATATGCCATGTATCTGAATTAAGACTGCTTTCTATTGTACAGTTCTAAATGTTCTTTAGGAGCATGCCTCCATATCATTGGCCTTGCTTAGATGAGTTTGTTTTTACGAGCGAATTAGGCTGGCTACCTGTATATTGCCAAAAAAGAGGAAATGTTTTGCCTGAAAAAATGGACAAAATAGGATCCCAATATCTGCATATTGTAATGTGCCCCAATTTTATATGAGTATGTTCAAATAGAAAGAATTACGATAATTTAAATACAAATATAACATATTTTATCATAGTGTGGAAGCCTGTGACAGTATCTTATGTTCCCTGCTCAGTTTGCTCTCTTGGTGCTAACAGTTGATGGGGAACTTTGAGGCTCCTGCTATCCCTTCTTATGATATTGTTCCTTTAAAAACTGCTCTTCCTACATATAGAGCATGTCTTCAAGTACACAATGATGGGCTCTGGGCTAACAGTCCCCCATTCTCCCCACACTGAAATTGCACTAGGAGGGTCTTGTGTCCTACTTTACACAGGGCAGTGTGATTTCAGTGCTGAGAGAGTGTTTTTAGACTGCTGACCTGGAGCCTGAACTGCTAGTCCAGAGCCCATCATGGCATTTCTCCAACAGATGAGAAGTGGGGGAGGATTATTTTTAAAAGAATGTACAGACTTGGTTATTAAAAGGTTTGTTGTCACTGGGACAAATAAACTCCTGAAGCATACAGAAGCCTGAGCTTAAGGAAATCCAAACTTAAAAAACATTTGCCACTAAACAAAAATAAAAAATAAAAAAAATCAACACACCAGGAAGCGGGGGGTGGATTGCCACTGTATGGGAAAAATCAACTGCTTCCTGAAAAAGGAATTCAAAAAAATGCCGACGTATTGAGCTGTGACATATGGTTACACAAGTAGAAACCACAGAGGGGAAAATCATGTTTTCTCTTTCATTATTTATCACTCTCTAACCATCTCCAGCTGGGTGAGTAAACAGCCTCATTGGTCTGTAATGAGAACAGCCTGCTGCCACTGTGCTCCCAGCTGCTGGATTCCAATGGTGTGAGATGCAGTTTTGTGTCTCAGTGTGTCACCATGTGTGTGCGTGTGCGTGCACACACACACACATATGCAAGTGACCTTGCTTAGCCACTGTCTTGGAAAGTAAACAGGGACCACATCGGCAAATTTCCATCCACTTTGCCTCTAGATCACTGAGGTCTACTTTTTCCTCCTTCCATTTTCATTTGGCTGCCCTGGCACATTTTGTTTTTGCTCAAAATATATGTCTGAGAGGCTGCCCACCATCCTGGTATAGATGTCCCCTCTGTTTTGGGTATTTACCTCCTTCCAGTTGTTCCACGACAAACACATTGAGTGGCTTATATGCAAATCAGATGGATGTTCTCAAAGAGGACCTAGAACAGGCATGGGAATATATGGTCATGTGGAATTTGTTGGATCACAAATCTTGTCAGCCCTAACCAGTACAGTCAGTTGTGAAATGCTGGGAGTTGCTGTCTAAAAACATCTTGAAGGCTGCATTTTGCCCACCTCTTATGTTTTGACTGCAGCCCAATAGAGATGTAATGTATTCATCTTAAATCCCAGGCATGTCTCTAACCATTAGGCTGTGCTTCTCTCTCCCCTCCCTGACCTCTACCCGATCAAAATACTGTCAGGATATAGCTACAAGGTAGGCAAAATAAGGGATTTACCCCTCATTGAATAAGAATTTGTCCCCAAATGAAATTTGTTGTCCCAGCACCCAAATTTCTAGCATCGCAGAGACTGAGACACAGAAAATGGTTCACACCTACAACTCTTACACTATTTTTTTGGTAACTTTGCCCGCCTCCTTTCTTTAGATGCTTAAATTGTATTTCTAGATGTTCAGCAGAAGCTTTAAGTTACTGCAATGCTAAAAATTTAGGGACTGAAGGAAAATTTCATTTCAGAGGCAGAATTCTTTTTTGTAGGGGGGGAAATGCCCACATTTTGCCTCCCTCCAGTACCTAACCCCTGAATACAGGGTACACTTGCTGTCCTCTGGTTCCAATCTGGAAATGGAGCCTGAAGTGCATCTCAATCCAGAGGCCTGCTTCATGACTGTGCACCGGAATGCGCCTGTCTCTGCGTTCTCTGATGGAGTGCAAACTGGCTACAGGCTTTGAGTTAAATTAACCACGCGACTCCCTGTTATTGTTCAGGGGGAATTATGTGCCCAATTTCCCCCCACTGCCGCGTTGCAAATTGAGTCCTAAGTGTCCCGTGAAATGGCTGCATAATTTGTGCATTTAGGAACTGGTAGCACAAATGTGTTCAGAGCTGGAAGGCGACTGAGATCCAGATGGTTTTTCTTTTCTCTCTCCCCCTCCATCTTCCCAACCTTCCTTTCTTGTCTTGTTCATTTAAATATGCCTCTCTCTTCCATAAATTCATCATTATTATAGTCAATTTAGAGATGGGGAGAAACTGCATGCAAATACTCCTAATATTCACTATCTCAGATTCACAGGGCTTTAAATTCTTCACCAATCCCTCACACAGGGTGTGTGTGCATATGTGATTTAATTCCCCTTTTACTAAGACAAGAAATAAATGGTGCCAAAGTTCCATTTACTCAAGTATCCACCTTTCTCCCTTTTCACACATCTTAAAAGACAGCTGAATCTTAGTAACTATCTGTTACACTAGGCCCTAGGTGGTTTATTTTCTTTGCATCAGAAGAAGAATTGAATACAATAAGCTACCTGAAAAGGAGAAGCAACAATCCCAAAGCTATGCATGTACTTTTTAGGGTGGTGTACTTGTGGATACTTGTGGAGAAATGTGAGAGAAGATTAGGAACTGATTGGAAGTGACTGGAAACATGGGAATGATTGAGAATGTAATACAGTATATGTCTGCTTGGAGGAATACCTAGTGGGTTCCCGGGGGTGGGGGTGCCTTATCGTAGGAAAGTAAATACAGAACTGCAGTCATGGTGTTGTTAAGAATACACCTCTGGTAGGTTTTGAAAATGATGTGGAAAGAAAATAAAAGGTCTGCTCTTGTCATCTTTCTGCCCATAGCTTGATCTTCCCATGCATATATCAACATATAAAGCTTTTTTTAATGGCATGGTGACCTTGGGCAAGTTATACTCTCTCAGTCTCAGAGGAAGGCAAATCTGAATAACTCTTGCCAAAAAAACCCCATGATAGGTTTGCCTCAAGATTGTCATCTGGCTATGCTGGCTGAGGGAGTCTGTAAACCAAAAAAGTAACTTGTCCAAGCTCTGCAGCAGTTAATACCTTTAGAAGAGGCCACTGTTTAATTTTCAGGAACAGCAGTCAATTAAAAAAAAAGTTGATAATGCTACCCTAAATGCAAACCACTAAAACCTCCCTGTAAACCACATTGAATTTCACAGAGCACTAAAGCCCTCCAACATTGCTCCTATTCACTTTAGTGGGTCCTGCAATTGTGTACCTTCCATCCTGATTCAACAGGGACTGTTCTGTCTTCCCACTTTTTCACTTCCTTTTGAAATGTCCCAGTTTCTCTTCCACTAAAGTATGTCCTCTCTTTAATGTGAATACTTCCATCTAAAAAGGTCTGTATTCTGCATGACATTAGATCTGTTTACAAATACATTTTAGCACAAATATTTTTTCAAAATTGCTTATTGACCTTTGGGGCAGCACTGCCATTTAAAATTGCCTATTTATTTTGTGAAAGTGCCTTCGGCATGAAAGTTGCAAACAAAATTTACATTTTAAACATGTCTTGACCAGAACATCCATTTCCCCCCAAGTTTCTAAATAGCACTGTACAAAGAGACAGGAAATAGACCATAGGTATTTAACCAGTTATTCCAAAATTTGCTTTAGGAACATGTGAGCTCAGATTATAATTTGGCTGCCTAGTATGGTCTTGTGTTGTTTTTTTCCTTGTTGCCATTGCAAGCACCAGGCAAAAGTCAAGAAGTAAAACTATTCCTATCACTATTTTTCCATGCCAAAGAAATCTCCTGTTGGTCTCTGCCTGTTACATAGCCTTTTCCCTTAGAAAAAGAAATCTCTGTGTACCAAGCTCACAGATTCTGGCAAGAATGGCCCTATTAATTTGGGGGGCAATACACAAGATGCAAAATTTATTATAAAAGGTGCACCAATTTTCATAAACATCTATCCAAGGTAACTTTATAATGCAATTCAGAATCCAAAATAAGTATAGAAAACAACAACAAAAGAATTAAAACAAAGGGCAGAAACATTACTAAAATTACCAAACTGATATCTAAGTGTTAATCTGAACTCCAAGAGAATTAATTAATCAATGGAACCTATATAAGCATCGACTTACCATGTTTCCACTGATTCAGTGGGTCTGTCCTAAGTGGAACTAACAATGGCTTTAAGCTCCTTTTAACAAATATGAACTTATTAATATGGCCGAGAGAACAAAGATATATAATAAAATACTGTATTTTTTATTGAGCAGGATAATCCCGTGTGTGCATATTGGAAGAACTTGTAAAAGCTACCTTTTTGATACTATAGTTCTCAGAGTCTTTCTGGGAGTTGTAGTCCAATCCCTCCACAACCAGGCTCTCCATATAACAAGTTATGTGATGGATGATTTGTCACTTGCAAGCCTTGTTGTTCTGCTGTGGCACTATGGGAAGTGTAGGGGATGGTTTTCACATGTTTGAACTAGCTAAGTCACAATAAAACTTTCCATCTCTCATTGAAACCAATGGGAGGAAGCTGAACCATGCCTAGCTTCAGGTGGCCTATGGGAATAGGTAGGCTCTGGATCTGGTAGATCCAAGGCTACCCTGACACCTGCATCTGCCCTACTATACCTGGGAACATTGTAGTTATCACTCCTACTCTCACAGAGCAATTGACATACCAGACTTCAGATATATAGACAGACAGACAGACAGACAGACAGACAGACAGAGATCTCTAGATTTTGAAGAGATATTGAGAGTCATATGGTCCAAACCTCTGCTGATGCTGGAAATCCACAGCATTACTGACAGATTCATTACAGGTTGGATTTGATGGCCCTTGTAGTCTCTTCCAGCTCTATGATTCCATGAACCATCCAAATATCTGTTTAAAAACTCTGGTAAAGGAAACTACATCACTGTCTGAAGTAGTCTATTCCACTGTTGAACTGCATCAGGAAGTTCATCCTAACAATGAGTTGAAATCTCCTTGTAATTTGAGTCCCACCCCATGAAACACCAGAAAGCAAGTTTACTCTGTCTGCCACATGAGAGCCCTTGGATATTAGAAAATGGATGTCATATCATTTTTCAGTGCTCTCCAGACTAAACAAGGGCATTCGGGGTAGATGTATCATCTTATTTGCAGAATTCCTTTCTCTCTCAATGGAGTGGTATTTCTGATCCAGCCTAACTCCATCTCATCCATACTTTGGTGGTAGTGGTAGTGGTTAGGATTTTTTCTGAAGTAAGCACCTAATGTAGTTGGGAAGACATGTAAATAATCAATAAATAGTAATAACTAAAAATCTATCCCAATTCCAATTAAATAACAAACACAAAGATTCATGTTTAAAGCTCTGTGTTTGATTAGGGAGCTCATCTATGAAAACTAGCAATATTTCTCTTTTGACTTATTTATGTTGGGAAAATGTTTTTTGCATATTTTTGCATCTGGGGAAAGTTCCACAGTTAACATAAACTGAGTTTAAGAGGAGGTTATATCAACCTTAAGAGAAGCAAAACAAGAAAAAAAATTACAAACTTTTCCACATTACTAAGATGGTTGAATAAAGCATTTATGCAGGAAAAAATGTTCTCTTTCTCACCCACAGAAAGATGACTATCTCAGCCTTTAAAGTTGGAGTTCATCTTCTCAATCCTAGAATCTAAGAGACACATTCCCAGTGTTTTCCTCTCATGGTCTGGGGGCATTGTACAATAAATGCCAACAGTCACAACATTGATTTCTGCTAGCTTCTGCCTGAAAAAAAAGTGACTTGAAATACAAGCATTGTTGTGTGCATTAAATTCACTTTGGAGAATGTGAGAGACACTTCAATTATTTTTTTAATCAGGTTTCCCTACATTTGTAGTGTCTGTTTGGGATGGTCCTGCTTGGAATATGTTACACGGCAAACATGGAATCCCCTTTGGGAATGAGGTTAGGGGACAATCCATTTTTTTTTCATTCATACAAAGTAGTGTGTGATGTCATTTGAAAGATTTTGACAAACTGAGTTCAATTTTTTTGAAGTTTTGCTGTAACCATACTGTAACAATGTAAGTTTTTCTCTGTTTTTTATCACATCAGTGTGAAGGAATGGAAAGATTTGCATCAAATTTGTAGGGGAAGTTTGACTGGTTAGACTTCACGTTTAGGCTATGTGACATGTAAGCAATTCACTGAGGGGAGGCCATGGGGACCATCACAGAGATTTTTTTCCATTCATACAATGAAAACAAGAAAATAATGAGAAAACAGAAGGGGGGCTCAGGCAAGTTGATATAGGAAGTGACTTGATTGCACCCAACACCCATTCAGTTCAGTTCAGTGGACCTTATCCTGATTATTCTGCTGATCTAAAGCACCCATGGGTTTCAATCATGTTCTTGAAAGCTAAAAATTGATAATGGAAATTGAGATGATAGTCCGAGGGTGAGATCATTCTCACACTGCTTGTAGCTGAAGAAGAAGTGATTTTGGTTAGCTGCTGTTCAAGTCTTTCAACTACTGCAAAGAAAAGGTAATGTTGAAATACACAACTGCATAGAAAGCTGCTTTATATTCTCAGTCAGATCATCAGTCCAGATACCTCAGTATTATCAAGTTAATGGCAGTAGTCCTCAGGTTTCAAACAAAAGTTTTTTGAAGGCCTACCTGAAGGTGTCAGGGACTGAAGCTGTGACTCTCTGAGTCTAAGCTGAGGTGGTGGCTCAGGGCTATATACAGAAATGTGGCATTTCTATTAATAATCATTGCACACACAACAATCAAATGTTACCTCTAAAGCTACCTAGTATAGTCTCCACTCAACATGGCCATTTGCTGCCCTACTCATGAAATGAAGAGACCACACACAGGGCTTGGGTTGAACTAGGGCAATTTATTAATGTATGTCTAATTAACTTAAAGCTAGTGGTGAACTTGACCTTGACCTTGGGCTTGAATTTAAACTTGACCTTGAACTTGATTTTAGACTTGTGACTTGAGAAGGGAGGTCAACAGAATGGGTAGGCTAAGGCAAGGGTCACCTCCAGACCTCTTCTCCGGCCCTCCTTGGTCAAGGTACCGGGCCCTGAAGCCAATCCATGAGGCTGTGTTAAAACTTTGGCAGACTTTTTCTGGAAGGTGAGTACCCAAACCACAACATCTCCATCTCGCAACTCCATCGTAGGGGCAAGTTGTGGGCCCGCCCCAAGGACAGTATTTATCCTACACCAAAGGGTGCCATAGGTACTCACCAAAACTCTCAGACTCCCCCTACCAGCCATGGATAAGGGCAAATGTCTGCTTAGTCCTTATCCCCCCAATCCCCACCAAGATAGCTTCAAGCTCCTGTTGCAAATCCCACAGGAAGATTTCATTGCCCTCAGATGACAAGTATACCCCACCAGGCCTATACAGCTCAGGTTTATCAAAAGCTATGTCACAGTGAGGAATATAATGACCAAGCCCTATCTCAAAGCATTGTGATTTTCCCTGTTCACTGGCCTATGACCAAACTCCAGTGGTCGAGGATCTCCTCCCTCAGCCCGCACTTTTCTTTGAATCGTTGCAGACCAAACAATACGAATGCCAGGCCAAGTGTTGAGAATGAGCCACATATCATGAATTGCCTGTATGATCAAGGCCTTTCCTTTTAAAAGTCCAAGGTCATTACCACCCAGGTGAATGACCAACACATCAGGAGGAGGCCCACAGCATTCCCCAAACAGTGCAAGCCATGCCAGCGAAGGCCTCTCTTGCCAAGCCATTGGAGCAAGGCTCGGTTGCCCAGTCCCAAATGTGGGCCAAAATGGCTATCATGAGCCTGCCGCTCTGCCCAAAAGATGAAGCTGTGACCACAGATCAGCACTCGCCTCCTCCCCACTAGAAAAGGACGATCTGAAATGAAACCAGAAACATTATAACAGGTGAATGGGCCTGACATAGCACCGGTACACCATGGACTTCCATCTCCCGATCCTCTGGATGCCTCCGGCAGTCATGCCCATTGGAGTTGCAGTGGAAGCTGCACCTATGCAAAATGAATGTGTGCCAAACTTAGTGCTTTGTAGGCCTAGAAAGGCCAAAGCCTTTTTCATGATGGCCCAAAATTGGTACCTAGTGAGTGGGGTTGTGTCAGCACGACAAAACAGAGGTCCTGAATGTGACCCCTGGTTAGCTATATAAGACCTCGGTGCCCTGACAGGGGATAAAATGGCATCAGAACATTCCTGCAATGTAACCACAGTGCCCCAGCTGGCCTATCAGTTTTTGACCCCCTTATGCAAAGGCATAAATGCTACTCCCCCAAGGTCAAGTCCCTAACTCTGGGGCCCTGCCAGACCTATCACCCCTGCTCTGAACAACCAGCTTGCTCACCCTTAATGCGCCAAAAAAATGCAGTGAGAGCTGCTGAGTGAAACAATAGATCCTCGTACTAAGAAGAGCAAAGGACTTTCCATGTTTCGCCCAAACTCTTCAAAATGCCAGAAGAAAGTGGTTGCCTATCGTCTCGGGCCGTCCCTTTTGCGTGACCCACCCTTCAATAAATTTGCATACCCTAACATTGCTGGTGGGATCAAGGAAGCCTCACACCTTGGACCAAAAGGCCAGAGTGGACATGCGGGATCCAATGGACTGAGGGGAGAGGCCTGCTTCCTTAAGGGACAAGCACAACTGCAAAATGTGGTCAACAGTGAGTGGTCATGCATCCTGTAGCCTGCTAGGTTTCCTAAAGTTAGTGAAATCCCTAGTGGCCTTATTGTAGCTCTTTCTGGTGCTGGGTGCAATTGACATACCGATAATCTGTGCTACCTCACCCTGCCAAGCTTCCACAGATTGAAGGGCATCGGTTCTAGGAGGACAGCAGCATCTGGTGCCAGCTCTCTGAAACGCTCCATCTGCATACGAGAAAGAGCATCAGCCAGGGAATTATCCACACCAGCAATGTGCACAGCTGTGAAGACTATGTTAAAATGGAGACATTGAAGCATGAAAGCCCACACCAAGTGCATGATGCGCTGCGACCTAGAGGAGAGAGAGTTAATCACCCTGACCATGGCCAAGTTGTTGCACCAAAAGTGGACTGAGGCATTGGCTAACTCATGTGCCCAGATGTGAACAGCCACAATATTGGAAAAAACTCCAGAAATGTAAGGTTGACTGTGAGGCCTGCATCCTTCCAACTCTCGGGCCATTTCTGTGCACACCACTTGCCCCTGAAAAAGACACCAAAACCAACAGATCCTGCTGCATCAGATGATATATTCAGTGCATCCCTGACCTTGATCTCATCACGCTAAAAAGAGACACCGTTGAAGTCAGTCAGGAACTCCTGCCACATCCCCAAGTCCAATTTAATCCCTCTGGTGATCCTAATTCTGTGATGCAGCTTGGTGATGCCCTTCATGGTGTTGCACAGGCGCCAAAGGAACACTCTGCCAGGTGCAACCACCCAGCAGGCAAAATTCAGGTGCCCCATCAGCTCCTGAAATTCCTTAAGGCTAGCCTTGTGTCTACCCATGAAGGAAGCCACCCTTGACCTAAGATCCTGAACCTTTACTCGCGGTAGTTTACAAGCTTGGTTGACTGTATCTAGCTCAATGCCCAGAAACGTAAGCTGCTGTGTGGGGCACTCAGTTTTCTCATGTGCCAAGGGCACGCCCAACTCCCCCATGAGAGATGTGAATTCTGCCAAGAGGAATGCGCACTGCCTGGAACCATAGCGTCCCACGAATAAGAAATTATCCAAATAATACACAATGCCCTTAAGGCCCAACTTATGTTTGATGGCCCATTATAAAAAGGTACTGAACGTCTCGAAGGCAGAGCAGGACACAGAACATCCCATCAGGAGGGAGCGATCAGTGTAGAATTTGCCCTCAAAGGCGAATCCCAAAAGCTCAAAGTCACATGGATGTACGGGCAGCACGAGGAAGGCTGACTTGATATCAGACTTGGCCAGTTCAGCCCCAACGCAGTGTCTGTACACCACTCATACAGCTGCATTGAACGAAGTATTCTTAACAGAACATAACTCAGCCAGAATGGCATCCTTAATGGACTCACCTCTGGGGTAAGACAAATGGTGTATTAACCTGAATTCACCTGGAGCCTTCTTAGGGATGACCCCTAGTGGGGAAACTCTAACATTGGGAGTGTGGGGCTGGTCAAATAGGCCTAACACCCTGCCTTCACCAACCTCCTCCCTAATTTTCTCCCTCACCACGTGTTCCTTGCCTATTACTGATTTAAGGTTATTAGCCATAAAAAACTGCCGAGGTCCCACACTCGGGATCCTGAACCCCCAAATAAATCTCTCTCCCAGATATGGAGCTGCAGCCCAGTCTGGGTAAAAGTGGAGCCAAGCCAGCAGCCTCTCAACATTAATTGGACTGGGCCCCTCTGTGAAGTGGTGGCTGATTTCCTGACCCCCGCTTGCCATCTCCATCCCTGGGGCCTGTCCCTCCCCCTCTCCCTTTGGTGCAGTTGCAAATGGAGTGAGAGCCCCAGCAGATCCCACACATATGCTTGTAAGGGTAATGGGCACAAAACCCCTGCATCCCAAACTCCCAGCAGAGCTGGATTTGTTGCTGCTCCTGTGAACCCGGAGTGTGGAGAGCCCCCCCGCCGACTTGTTGAACTGCACCAGATGACCAGAGTGGGACCTCTAACTAAAAGTGGGGTGACGAGCGGTCAATGTCTGCATCCACAATTCAGGCTGGATGCTGTCCCAGCACAGGCTTGGCTGCTTTGCCGCCCTCATCCTAAACTCATCATAGTGCATCCAACCAGTCCCATTGAAATCTACATAAGCACTGAAAACTGTGTTCAAATACACCACCAGGGAGTGAGCTCTTGATGGCTGGGCCTTAATTATCACATCCGTGTAAATGAGATAACCTATAAACCAATTAGTCCAGTTCTTGTCGATTCTGCATTTTTTCAATTCTTCTTTCTCACCCACATCCAAATCCTCCTTCTCTTTCTTATCGAGCTCTCGATACAAAAGGGAGAATACTTCTACATATTCACCTTTCAAAACCCTTTCAATAGTGGCTGGGGTCAGGTGATCATCCAATACCTCTGACTGCTCACTTGCTTTCTCTTCAAGACCTGAATCCTTCCTTGACTCCCGTGACCCCGGGACCCCACCCTGAATGGGTCCAAGGACTTCCTGGGAATGCAGTGTTGCCCCTGATGGCAGCTGAGAGGGTGACAATGCTCCCCAGAGAAAGAAGGTGAAGAAGAAAATGACAGCTCTGGGGAACCTGCCAGTGGGGCCCATATCATATTCCTTGGGGGAGGGGGTAATGAAGCTGCAGGGCCATGCTATGGACACAGTGCCCTCCTCATGAACAATAGACTCACCCGCTGCTGCTCCTGTCACTTCTGACTCTCCCGAGGGCCCAGCCTCCCAAACTATCATGCTGTGATGAGGATGCTTGTTCCCGCCTCCCTGAAGGCAATTCACTCTGCTTCTCACCAGATCTGTCCTTCGCAATAGCGTCTAGCTGTGCCAAAAATTGGTTAATAATGCTTACAGGCATGGAGACCCTTTGTTCTTCCCTTCCTCTGTTCTGCCCCACAAGCCGCCAGCCACTCTGAATGGCCTGAAGCTTAGCAAAAATGGAGGCCGCTGCATTTGCTCTCCCATCCTCGTCCGAGGACTTGGCTGGCATGGCCTTCTTGGTGGGCTGCGTACTTCCAATGCTGATGAAACTCATTTGGAAGCCATCACCACTGCTGGCAAATAAGGCAGGCCAATCTTCCAGCCAAAACCCCAAGGAGAGAATTAATCGCACTCTCCCAGCCCCAAATGAAAATCCAGCCCCCACAAAAGGAATCCAGGCACACCACCTGCAATGGACTGAGAAAGCCAAAACCCGCTTTCTCAGCCCAAGTAGCACAACCAGTTACACTCCTCTAGCCCACCAGCAGGGAATCATACCAATAAGAAAGTACCTCCACACTCTCCCAACTCAATCAGCATGACTCATCACACTCTCTCAGCTCCAAGGCCAGGAAGCACATAAATGAGTAAGTCCTTTAACACTCTCTCAGCCCAACACATGGAAACATGGAACTGTCAGTGCCAGGCAGTGGTCAGGCAGAGGCAGGGGAGCAGGTTAGAGGTGCAGGGTTTTAATGCAGTCAAAACTCAAAAGTACAAAGCAAGCAGGCTTCTACACAGTCTTAACAGAAGTAGTCCTTAATGCAGGCAGGGCTTCCACTCAGTCCTAACAGAAATAAAGGGTTGCATCACCCAGGAAACACAGGCTGTTAAAGTACATAAGGCAGGTTACTTAACCAAGGCGTACGGGAGGGCTGAACTCAGGCGCGGGCTGGAACAAGGCACAGACATCAGGACCACGGTAGACCAACGGTTGTTGCTCCGTGCCTTCCACAGCCCGGCGCCTGCCTCAAATAGCCCTCCAAGCCAGGCGCCGGCCAATCCGGCGTGGCCATGTAGCTGAGGGCTCGCAGCTGTGCTGTGCCTCACAGCTGCGAGCTCTCTGCCCGTCGCCTCCTCTCCAGCAGGCGCTGGGACCGGCGGACGGCCTCCTTGGCATGCCTCCGCTGCTGGAAAGGAGGAGGCGAGGCGGAGGCATCAGCCTCCTCTGGATCGGGGCCGCAGGCAGACTCCCAGGCCTCCCGCAGATTGGGGCCGTGGGTGGGCGGAGCCCCGGGAGCAGGCCCGGGACCCGCCCACCCCGGCCGATGATGAGGGACTCGAGCCTGCAGCCTCTAGGTAAGTGGCTCCAGGCCTGGCAGCCTCTCCCACGGCCGCCAGGCCCGAGCCGTCGGCCGCGGCGGCCTCCAGGCAAGGCCCCTCGGCCGCAGCGGCCTCCGCGCAGGCCCCGTCGGCCACGGCGGCCTCCGCATAGGCTCCATCGGCCGCCGCGGCCTCCGCAGCGCCCGAACGGGCTCCGTCGGCGGCGACCTTCCCCCCGGCCTTCGGGCAAGGCCCCTCGGCCGCGGTGGGCCCCACGGGATCCCCCGGAGCCTCCGCCGCATCCGCCGCGTCCTCCGCCGCTTCGGCGGCGGCCTCAGGGGCAACGACAGGCCCAGCCGGGGCCGTACCCCTGACAGGAACAATGTCCCACTCCCGGCCCAAATGCAATAAATCCTAAAACTCCTTTAGCAAAACAAAACAAAACATAACATAACAAACAACAAGTCACACTCTCTCAGCCTGCCGAGGCAAACTGGACACACTCTCAGAGCCTAGATGCAAAACCATCCAAAAGAGCACTCTTCCTGGAAGAGAGCTGCAAAAGAGAGAGAGAGGAAAAAGAGGGGGAGAAAAAGAAGGGGGAAGAAGGAGGGGAAAAGGCACACTCTCTCAGTCCACAAAGACAACTTGGACACACTCTCATGGCAAACAAAGAGGCTGAGGAAGGGGTGGTGCAGCCCTAAAAGGAGGTCTGCAGACTCCACCCCCTCCCCTTACCACCACACGACCCTTGTCACACAGTGATTGCGTGGTCTCCTCTCATAGGAGGCCAGCAAAGGCGCCCCCCCACCATGTGTGATCACGTGGGCTGAAGGAGACGAATTCCATGTTGCCAGAGAGTGGGGAAGATAAAAGAGATGGATCCAGCTCTCTTCCTGTAACTGGACACACTGCAACAGCATGTATCTCTGCTCACCTTGCCCTCTCATGCAACCTGGAAATGGTCATTTTCAGGGAGGGACTGTGCTACGGAAGTGTTTGGTTTTGTGAGGTAGCATCAGGATATGAAGGTATATCTCCCAATGTAGGATCTCAGTTTATTTTTTAAAAAGTAATTTTCCAGACTTTCGTTCTATCTGAGCAGGAAACCGCCTGCATCTGTCACCTTCTGACAATATTTGCTAAGTACCTGCCAGAAGACATAATCAGGCAGGAGGCAGCTTTTGATTTAGCAGCTCATGCTTAGAAGGTGAGAGACAGCATAGTGTAGTGGTCTGAGTGTTGGACTAGCATGATGGGACAGCAGAGTCTGAATCCTCACTCAGGCATGGAATGTGCTGATGTCCATGGGCAAGTCACACTCTGTCAACCTGAGAGGAAGTCAATGGCAAACCCCCTCTGAAGAAATCTTGTGAATAAAACCCTAGGGAAAAAAGTTGCCCTACATTGGAGTCAGTTTGAAGACACATAACTAGTACTACTGCTTAGAAGGTAAATGGCTGTCCCTAAGTGAAGCGCTGCTGCTGTAAGCTAAACACCTTGTTTTTGTAGGACATTTTCATGCCACTACATGTTTACTACAGCACAAAACACAGAAGCATAGGAAGCATGTATACAGATATTTTTTAGCTCAGAGAAACACTACCTAAAGTATAAGAGGATGTGTAAATTAGCTTGAGAATAGTTTGTTCCCCACTCTGTCATGGATCTTCTGCACATCAGTGTCAGCAATGGAGTTTCACTCTTTTTCAATCCCATGAGGATATCCTTCCTTTTATGGAAAGCCAGCTGGGAGGAAGGGTTAAGCCTCACCACCATTTTCCTGGGTTCCCATGTTTTGGATTGACCCCATGAGTTTATTTGGGAATAAAGAAGAAATCTTTAGTTCCATGCAACACATTTAACATACTGCATACTTTGGCTCTTTGAAAAATAGTCCTCCATTCAAATAAATAGTACTCTGTTCAAAGAAGTCTAATGAGTTCTCAGCTGATTCTTCTTGTTTTTCAATCAAGTGTTTGCATTCTGGAGGGACAAGCTCAGATTCCATATTATAATCCCCCAAAGTTTGGAAAGGTCTTTTTAAGACAAATGAATATCATGAGATATGGAAGCCTTCCATATTGAGCAGTGGTAGGATGATGTCCTAGGTCCTAGAGCAACATACTACCACTGCTCATTTATGGGTGGGTATAGCATGTCATTATATTCATTCTTCTTAAAAGTAATTTTCCAGGCTCTGCTTCAGTGTAAGGCAGGAAGAGTTCTGTCAGTTCAGTGTGTTCTGTGGCCTGCTAGATTTATATTAGCTCCAATCCCACCTTGTCATGTTGCAAGGAGTTGCCATTATGCTATCGTTCCTCATCTTTGCACCTTCCTATATCTTTGTTAGTTACAACAGTTAACATTCTCTGTCCATAGTTTCAAAGAACTGTCATCAGAGAAAAATAACCACCAATCAAAAGCCTTAATTTACCCCCTGCCCCAAACCTCTCAAAAACAAAAGAAGGCTTCATTCCAATTGATGAAAAATTTGTTCTTTCTTGTGAGGTTATCACTGATTACCAGATTTTAATAAACTAGGTTTCCTACTACTCAGGGCACAGATTTAGGCTCTCATAAAATACCTGCACTGCTTTTCATACTGAACTGTATTATGTTCTCCTAGGGTTTAACATGAGCTGTAAGGGTAGCTGTTCAAGGTCCTGAGCCATCCATTTTATTCAAACACACTTAGAACTTACTTTTGTGCCACTAAAAGACAAAACAAAACCACAACAATAAAAACAGCCTTCTAAGTTTGCAGCTCAAAATGCTAAATATGTACATTCAAACAAGTGATATGAGAAACACCTATTCAGTTAGATAGGTGTTCAGATAGATAAGTCTTTCCTCTAGCTGCCAAATTATCAACTATGAACTCTGAAATTTGGAATCTCTTCCAAACCTATGCCAAAGTTTTATGAATGTTTTGCAGAGAAAATTCCACCTTTTCGCAGTGCTCCCAAAGCAGCCCAAAATACGACACTGTCCAATTTACACCTCACCTGTGTGTCAAGGTTTTGCAGTTGCTTGCAGCGTTTTGTTCTTGTTACTAAAACAAAAGTCTGCATTCATTTGAGGAAGTTATGTGAAGATTTGACATGGATTCCTGGCCAGATGAATCAAGGTTGCAGGGCAGCAGTATTTAGTGAACTTCACCCATAATGATCAGAGCTCTTTCTAATCAAGCAGAGAAAAGAGAGAAGGTGTAAATCATATTTAAGACAACTGAAAGATGATCATGGGAGATTAATATTAAATACTCGTCAAATAAAAAATCACAGATGATCTGTGGTATTTTTGAAATAGATGGTGTTTCTTTATTATGTTATTTCTGAGTACAAGGTATATCTGTATAACCTTCTCCCAGCTTGTAGAGCCCTACTTATTCCTGGGTTATTGTTCTTTGTTTCTTTGGGGGAAAAATAATGGCACTTCCTAAAGGACTGGATCCAGTTCAGAGGTTAGTCCTGTAGGCCTTGTACAAACATCCACACTGGACATCCCAATATACTGACATGGCCTATCACAATTAGAGATGTAAAGGCCCAGGAAAAAGAAAAAAGAAAACATTCAGGTGATTTTTCCCTCTATTTTTTTCTGAAGCCTTTTTATTAAAAAAAGGAAAAGGATGGGGCAGAGAGGGAATATATTATGGAATATTTTTCTTTTATAATGGTGAATAAAATATTTAAGACAGGATGTTCAACCTGCTTACAGCCATGTAAGAAAAAGTAGTTTATGAAAGACTATGTACAGTATCAGATCATTACCATTCCTGGTCTTGGTTTCCTTCTCTCTCTCCCTCTTTCTCTCTTTCTCTCTCTTTTTTAATGGGAATGAGTATACTATGTTTGACTATGGAGAAATAGTGGGAACACAATAATGTTTATATTTTCTTCTGTTTCTATTGGAGGTTTTTTTTCCTATTTATCAACTGACAAAATTAAAAAGGTTCTTTATTGGTCAGGTGGTCCTTAGTATTAAAAAAAAAAGTAAGTTCCATTAGTAATTATATTTTGAATAAAGTGTACTTTTAATATATTGATCATTATAATTTATAATTGTTTATTTAGTGCCAAATCAAGTTGCATATAATACATTTTATGTTACTAAAGTAACAAAGTGACTTTCAATCTGAAAAGCTTGCATTTTTCTATTTCCCTGAAAATTTCTGTTTTTTAAAAAAATATCCTAAAAAACCACAGTTTTTCACCATTGTTTCAAAATTTCTGGAAATTTTACATCTCTAATCAGAATGTCATGCAGAAGGTAAGAGTAACCAGCTGTACATCACTGTGTTATATGATCCATTTCTAGTACTTTGTTTACATCTTGAGCTATTTTTGAGGTGTGCATATGCTACACAAGCTATTACGGTAATTTGATAAGCCAGTTCTTCGTGATATGAATCTTTCCCTCCGTTAAAGGGAGAGGGGGAAAAAAACTATTGCATTTTGATGGCTCACAGGGACAGTTCATTAAGCAATCAACCCTTTTAATGAAATATTTCTTTGTTAAAATATTCATTGATCTACTGCAGTTTTGCATTGAGAAAGGAAAAGGCTGTGTCCCAAATGCTTTTCTGTTGAGTCCACCAAAGCACGCACTTAAAACAGAAGATTGTTCCCCAGCATTACAAACATGGTAATTCACACATCAGACCTTGTCAGGTGACCTTCAGAGAGTCCATTCAAGACCCCTGGGTGACACAAAGATTTTTCTCCCCCTCCACTGTACAACCTGTCTGCCTAATAATTCTTGAGGTTTTTACATCCTGGACTATGGTCTTCTCCTGAGAAAAGCAAATGACAAGAAATAAAGAGGAAAGCAGGAAGAAAACGCATTGGACTAGAGATATATTTTATGTGGAACTTACATTACTATTACAGAAAAAAAAGGACTCTCTCAGCTTCTCTGTATTGGTTGTATGGTGCTTGGGAATGTGCATCTGCCTATGAGCTGGATCGTGGAATATGGTACCTGAACTGGAGTAAAAGCAGCAAGAAGGGGGTGAAAGTTGAACAAAACAGAAAAGCAATATGGAGAGGAAGGAAAGAACAGGAGGAAAGGAAGGTCCAAAGGAAGAAGCTACTGAAACAATGATAACAATAAGAGAAACAAAAAGCAATCAAACTTGCAGATCCTGGCCTTACTAATGCTTTGAATCCCATTAAAACAAAATTCAGGGAAATCAATGAATCAGAGAACTGAACTGAAAATAATAGTTTAACACAGACTTTCAGGAGCTTTGGGCAGATGAAGACTGGATCCTAAGGAGTGGGGGGGACAGGAGAAACTTAAAGCTTCAGAGTGAGGAATATTCTTACATGGTATTATTTTGTCTCTGTGCTGTCCCATCAATTTCAAAAGGATTACTCACAGCTGATTCTGTAGCAGTAAGGAGAGAAGAATCTAAATCTAAGGAAACAACACAGACAAGCACCATGAGTGGTGTATACAGACAGCCTGATCTGTATGAGTAACATTATTTGAAAAGCAGATAAATGAAAAATGAAACCCAGACCTGCTGCGTCTAAAGAAGTGAGTGGTAAAGTGTTCATGGCTCTGGGCGGGTGGTACTAGAGCTTTGGTCTTTTTCCACCTGGCACGAAGCAAGCAATACACGCAGGTCAGCTGTTCATTGGTCTGGAATTACATTGTTCTCTCGTGCTCAAACACAGCCTCTGAGCCCACAGTTTTTCTCCTTTTGGTCTGAGGTTTCAGAGATGCAGACTCCCTGCTGAGTAAGCCCCATCTGGAACTGAAGATTCCCAGGTGAAAAGAGGGAGGTAGGGAGGGGAATCAGAATTCAGGGAATGGAGTAGGGTTTTCCTCCTGTTCTCAGCTTTTCTCTAAAAGCTAGTCTTCCCTGTGAAAATAACCTATGGCTATTCAGAAGTCCTTCAGGGGGAAAAATGGCAAGGAGCAAAACAAACAAAAAAACAAACGCAAATCCTTTCTACATGATAAAAAAATGATCCCAGGCTCAATATACTTAACTTATAAAATATTAGTCATGCTAATGCTGTCCCATGGTCCACTGTCTGTTAGTTAATTCCCCATAATGACTGGGAGAATAAACTTTAGGAAAGAACAGAGAATCTCCCTCTCTCCCCAACAGGAACATTGCTTCTTTACCCTATACTATCTGTGGAGAGCCAGCATGGTGTAGTGGTTTGAGCATTAGACTACAGCTCTAGAGACCAGGATCTGAGTCCCTGCTTGGCCATTGAAGCCCACTGGCCAATTCACACTCTGTCAGATTCAGAGGAAGGCAAAGGCAAACCCTCTTCCACCAAGCTTTGGGAGGGGTACACATGGAGCAGTGAGGGAGGAGGGGACACCCACCTAGCCAGCCAGATTAGTCAAATCAACCCTGGCGATCAATGGGGTGACAAATGTCTCAGGCAGCCTGCCCTCACATCCCTATGGCCATACAACACTGAACATGCCCAATCTTGTTAAAAGCAAACCCTTTCTGAACAAATCATGCCAAGAACACCCTGTTACCATGTTGCCATAAATAGGAAATAACTTGAAGGCACATAACAACAACAACACTATTAGTTCTGGCTTTCCATAACAGGGGAACACAGAATTGGGAAGAAGAAATGTATGCCTCTGACTACTAGTTGCTGGGAAACACAAGCAGGAGAGTGTTGTTACGTCCATGTCCTGACATGGACTTCCTATAGGCATATGGCTGGTTACTATGCAAGCAGGATGCTGCACTAGGTAGGCCTTTAGTTTGATCCAATGTGGCTCTTCTTATGCTCTTAAGATTTAAACAAAATTGTTAAATGTTCCTGACATGGTAGAGCAGTATGAAAGAAAAAACACAATGGCTATTTTTGAAAAAAAAATGTTCAGAATTAATACTGGATGGTTGCTCCAGCCACTGAAAACATTAAACAACAACGGTGTAAGCTTAAAGTTCTTACAATGGGTCAGGCTTGGAGCAAGTAATGTTACTCATTCCATATGATACTTTAGTTTAAAAAGTCCCCATGATATTCTTGTAACACAGTCCTCATAACATAGGCAGCAACTCTCCCATGTAAATAGAATGTAGTATCTACCTATTTATTGTATTATTAATTAATTGTGTGGAGAGTGCTTCTTAAAAACAGGAAAATAGATTTCCAGATGTTCCCTGGTTTTGGACACTTTTAGGGCCTTGGAAAATTTCCCCCTGAACTGTGGAAAACTAGTTGCAGTGATGCCAGCTTAAAAGTTACCAGTGTCTGATTCCTTTTGAATCTACCCATTTGTGCTACACTCCCATTTATTTTAAAGTTTCCTATATGCATCACAATTTTCTGGGAATTTAAGATGAATATTCCTCATACCCTTCATACTCTCTCTTTCCTAGCCTTAGCGCCAGTAAGGAGGACCACATTCCCTTGTGGATTTTTCTTTGGGAAAACATGATGAAGTTTCTTGTTGACTAAGGGTAGTGGGTTGGCTTTTAACCCAGTGTTGAGAGGAGCATGTTGTTTTTAAATGCAGAGCCAGGAGATTTCTCATCACTTACAGTAAATGTATCACATCATTTCACTGTCTTACGCAACTGCAATGTAGTAGCCAAGTGACAAAGCCATGGCCACCCACCTGACCAGTTTGTCTTAAGCTGTAGAACAGATTTCACAACCATCTAGCCAAGGATGGTGGAGCCAGAAAGCATGCACCAAGAACACAGCTAGAAACATATAGGGTACTTTCTCTGGTTTGGAAGTTCAGAAAAGACATTTCCCTTTTCCATCATTCTGCAAAGTCCAATTCTGAACTATATAATGCTGGGTACTGCTTTTGCTGTGCATTGATTCAAAACTTTTACATTTTTTTTCTTACATGCATGATTCTCCCCCAAAGTTTCCAGTATACCAATCCTGCTAGGTGAAATCCATGAAGCTGTTATAGTGGACCCTCCATATATGCAGAGGTTCATTTCCAGAACCTTTTGCAAATAGGGAAAAATGCAAATTATCATGTCCCATATTATTAAGTGATGATGATGTGTACATGGACATTTCAGTGAGTCCATGTTCATGTTGCTGCCATTTTATGTATAGGATGTGCTGTTCCATGGTCACTTGAAATCATAGATTTAGAGGCTGTATACAGGAAGGGTCCATTGTGTATTCACATAGTATAAAATTCTTGTTTCCTGGAAGTTTCAAAGAGTTGGTATTTGATAAAGAGTTTAACTGCCCTCCTGCAAAAAAAAAAAAGCTCAAAAAGGTGTATAGACAAGTGTTGGTTTCACAATTAGGTTGACCTTAAATCAGATTCAGTTTCTGCAAGGGATAGCTGGGAGAAGGCTACTAGTACAGGAACAACTCAGTTCCAGTGTAGGTGACATAAATCTCAGAGACTCCTAGCATCTCATGATCAGTTGATGTATGTGTGTGTTATCTTATATATAAAATGCTGCATGAGAGAGAAGAAGTTTCTAGCTAAAGCCCATCAAACAGGGATGGACAAGTATTATACGTCAATTGGCCAGTGTTCTGCTTTCTGAGGACCATCAGAACTACTATCCTCCTCATGGAAATGGCCAGAAATTCACCACTGGTTTTGAAAAACAGTTTCTTTTCTTTCTTTTTTTTTAAACAAACTGAAATGAAACAGAAGAAACTGCAACCGGTTTAAATGGTGAATTGCTGTTCCTAGGGTCTTCCAAAGGAAGCAATTTGTCCAATTTTTTAAAAATAATAATAATAAAAGTAACTTAGGAAGTCTAGAAGGCTACAAAAATTGTCGCTACATGCAACTCACTCCTTTCCCAAAGTCTTTGACAGCCAGTTAGATGAGCTAGTTAACTATCACTCATATTTTAATCATGTCCCTTTGCCTTTGAGGGCCAGGTTAAGTATGATAATAAGTTGCCATTCAATGATGTTTAGAGAGCTGCATCACCCTCAGTCCTTATATAAAATAATGGTTCAGTTACTCACTCTAGTTGCTGCTGCTGTTGTTGTTGTTGTTGTTGTTGTTGTTGTTGTTGTAAATCACAGAATCATAGAGCTGGAAGAGCCCACAAGTGCCATCAATAAAACCATTCCTGACAGATGGTCATCCAATCTCTGTTTAAAAACCTCCAAAGAAGGAGACTTCACCATGTTCTGAGGCATATTCCACTGTCAAATTGCTCTTACCATCAGCAAGTTCTTCCTAATGTTTAAATCTCTTTTCCTAAAGTTTAAAGCCATTGCTCTGTGTCCTGGTCTCTGGAGCAGCAGAAAACAGGCTTGCTCCATCCTCCATATGGCATCTCTTCAAATATTTAAACATAGCTATCATGTCACCTCTTAACTTTCTTTTTTCAAAGCTAAATCTACCCAGCTCCTTAAGCTGTTCCCCATAAGGCATGGTTTCCAGGCTTTTTACCATTTTGGTCACCCTTCTCTGGACATGTTCCAGTTTGTCAATATCCTTCTTGAACTGTGGTGCCCAGAACTGGACACAATGTTCCAGAACAGAGCGGTACTATTGCTTCCCTTGACCTAGACACTATATTTCTATTGGTGCAGCCTAGAATTGGATTGGCTTTTTTAGCTGCTGCATCACAATGCTGTCTCATGTTCAGCTTGTGGTCTATTAAGACTCCTAGATGACTCATGTTCTGACTAAAGTTCAGCTTGTGATCTACTAAGACTCCTAGATCCCTTTTACATGTACTGTGGTCAAACTAGGTATCACCCATCCTGTATCTATGCACTTCACTTTTTCTGCCCAAGTGTAGTACTTTACACTTATCACTGCTGAAATTCATTTTGTTAGTTTTGGCCCAGCTCTGTAGTCTGTTATGATCCTTTTAAATTCTGATTCTGTCCTCTGGGGTGTTAGCTACCCCTCCTAATTTGGAGTCATCTGCAAATTTGTTATGAATACTCTCTATTCCCTCATCCAAGTTACTGATAAAAGATGTTGAATAGCATTGGCCCCAGGACAGAACCCTGTGGCACTCCACTAGTCACTTCTCTCCAGGATGAAGAGGAGCCTTTGGTAAGCAACCTTGGTGTTTGGCCAGTCAGCCAATTACAAATCCACCTAACAGTGACATTATCTAACCCACATTTTACTATCTTGTTTGCAAGAATATCATTGGGGACCTTGTCAAAGGCCTTACTGAAGTCAAAATATATTATAGCCACAGAATTCTTTCATCATCCAAGCTAGGAAGTCTTTCAAAAAGAAAAAAAGAGAGAGTAGGAAGAAAAAGGAAGGGAAGGGGGAAGGAAGGAAAGGAAAGGAAAGGAAAGGAAAGGAAAGGAAAGGAAAGGAAAGGAAAGATGATTAGTTTGAGGTGACTTGTTTTTGAGAAACTCATTTTGACTTTTAGTGATCACAGCATTCCTTTCTAAGTGCTTACAAATTGTCTGTATAATAATGTTCTGCTCTAAAATCTCAGGCTGATTGAGTGGTAATTTTTTGGGTCCTCTTTTTCCCCTTTTTGAAGAAGGGGACAGTATTTGCCTTCCTCCAGTCTCCTGGGACTTCTCTTGTTCTCCAGGAATTCTCAAAGTTTATTGCTGGTGGTTCTGAGATTGCCTCTGTCAGTTCTTTTGATACTCTTGGATGTAGTTCATCTGGTCCTGGAGATCTGAATTCATTTAGAAAAGCCTGATATTGCTGTATTACCTCTTTACCTATATTGTGCTACATTTTCTCTACCACATCATCTGTACCATTTTCCCCAGGTCGAGTTCTGTTTTCCTTCGGGGGGAAGACTGACGGCCTTTCCTCACTACACTGTTATACAAGTAGTGCTATTATTTCACTTTCAACATCCTGTGGAATTCTGTGGTTTGTAATTTACTAAGACCAAGGAGGTCTCTGGCTGAGAATTCTAAATGCGCCACCCTAAACGGCAAACCCTAGGATTCCATAAGATGTTGAAAGTGGAATAATAGTACTATAACAGTGTAGTGCGGAAAGGCCCTGAGGTAAAGAAAGCATTCAGTAGTTCTGCCTTTTCTCTGTCTCTTGTTAGCATTTCACCATCTTCTCCATGCAGTAGCCCTACCATTTACTTGTTCTTCCTTTTGCTATGGACATAACCAAAACCAAAAACAAAACCCCCTTTTATTGTTTTTAACCTCTCAAGCAAGCCTGAGCTTGTTCTGGACTTTAGCATTTCTGACTTTCTCTTTACACTTGCTATTTGTTTGAATTCCTCTTTGGTGATTTCCCCTTTTTCCCCCATTTCTTGTACATGTCCCTTTTAAATCTCAACTTTTTTGAATATTCTTTAGCCACCCATCTCAGATTCTTTAGATAGTTCCCATTTTTCCTCCTCATTGGAACTGTTTGAAATCACTTTTAAGCACCCATCATGAACTCCCTCGTTTTTTAGTACTCTTGGCCATGGGATCACAGCTAGTATTTGCCTAAGTTTACTAAAATCAGCTTTCTTAAGGCCTAGAATGCATTTCTGACTATGTTGGACTTTCCCTTTCTGTGGTATAACAAACTGGTTTCATTTCCACCTGAGGATCCCACCACTTCCACCTCAGCAACCAGATCATCGTTGCTGGTTAGAATCAGATCTAAAATAGCTTGTTGCCTCTTTCACCTTCTGCACAATGAATTTGTCTGCAAGGCAAGTGAGAAAATTGTTGGACTTGATATTCCTGGCAGAGTTTGGCTCCAACAAATATCAGGATAGTTGAAAGCTGCCATTACTACTATATCTCTCTGTTCTAAGAGGGCATCATCAAAGTTCTCAGTCCTGTAATAAACCCCACGATGACATCACTGTTGGTTCTCTCCTATTTTTTTTTTAACCAGATGCATCCTCAACTTCCTTCAGTTGCTGCAAACTGAGTTCAAAGTGCAAAAGTAGTTTGCATTTAATTAATTCAATTAATTAACTGAATTAATTCAGTGATAGTAGTGGGCAGAACCTTGCCCTTCTTAACTTACCTACTTTCATTCCAAGGTTTCTCTGCTTCAAATAGTGTTTTGGTGTGTGTGTTCTTCCTTATTAACAATTTTTTTCCTGTTGTTTCCTGGCCACAAACTTTTGGCCACACTTTGATGAGGCTTGGTCATAAATGTGCCAGTTTTCATCTGTGAAATACTGGAGGGTATACTATGGTTACAGTAGAATCATAGCATTATAATTATGAATTGTGAACTCTGGGCAAAATAGCAGATACCAGTATTCCAAGTGAGATATATATGAGGAGAGAATGAGAGAGCTCTTTCCTGTTAATGTTTTCTTCCATTTCTAGGGATTCAGTCTTGAATGACTGGAAAACCGTATCTCCCCATACGAGGCTGCCTGAGTCTTATAAATAAAGTTTGTAAACCTTGGCATAATAAAGAGGAAACTTGAAAAAGAAGAGGAAAATGAAAGTATTGGCTTATGTGGTTAAATTCTAAGAAAATAAAAATGACTATGTAATCCTTCCTTAATGCTTTTCCTTTGTGTATTATTTGCACTTTGTAGTCTTGTGAAAGAATGGGTCATAACATGCACTTAGGAAAAGAACCATATAATAAAGAAATATTTTGGGGGAGGTAATGTTTCTCTGTAATTAAACACTGGACTCATCTCAATTGATGATTTATGCCATACTATGAAAACCAGTGTGGTGTAGTGGTTTGAGCATTGGACTATGTTCCTGCTTGATTTCCTGCTTGGCTGTGGACTACAACCCTGTTTGATTCCCTGTTTGAGTGTTGGACTACCACCCTGCTTGGTCATGGAAGCCACTGGGTGACCATGGGGACATTGCACACTTTCAGCCCCAGAAATTCCTATAATACATTCACCTTACATTCACCATAAGTTAGCAATGACTCAAAGGCATATAACAACAAACACACTCTGAAAGTTCCAATAGGTTTTATTCAGTGGGTTAACATGAAGAACAGCAGCACACTTCCACAGAAGTTGCCAAAACTAGCAGCATACCTCTTTTATAAGCTATCCATACAAACTTAAATATGCAAAGCATTCATTGGTTATAGTATATGATGGATGACCCCAAACACTTTCCCAGGTCAGTGCCTGTCTCTAGCTACCTTGTCCTTGAACATTGCTGACCCATCTACATGTCTTCTCTAGTTATCTCCATACCATCCCATTTTCATAATAACCAGGCATCAGGCAGTGTTCATTTTCACTTTCCACATTTCTCACTTGGTCCATCCATCAAATAAAAAATAACAGCAAGTGAACTATGAAACACAATGTAGCAGCAATTAGCACTGGTTAACATATGGGATGCATAATAGCCTTCAGCAATGGTTACATACATTCCAAGCCTCTTACAAAGCATACACATTTGAATATGCACTCCCTCAAGGGGTGGTGGTGCCTGCTTCATGTTGTCTCCTCTCCTTTCAACTCACAAACATGGCAGGGATGCATTGCAACCTGACAAAAAACGACAACAACAAGGTAATATCACTTCTTACCCTCCCAAATGCTCTCCTGGCTTTGTAGAAGAACTGCAATAGAAAGGCAGCACATTGTGGTTCATTTGTGGGCACCTTGCTTGTGATACACCTTGCTTGCTTGCTTGCGACATTAGGTATGAATGTGTCAATCCCCTCACACCCTCACCCCTTCTCAGATGCATTTCCAAATGCGTTGCAACTCTTCATGCTGTTTCCTCATGTTTATTCCCAGTTCTTCCTTCCCCACAACCTTTTAAAATTGCCTCCAAGAGCCGTGTCTACCCTTTTTACCCTGGAGGAACCCTTGAAACAATTTTCAGATCTCAGGGAACACCTGTATAAAATTTATTACAGCTACAGCATTAAAAAAAAATGCTTCCCCCCCAACACGATCTCTCATGGAATTCCTGGCAACCTCTCACAGAATGCTAGAGTTCCAGGGAACCCTGTTTGATAATTTCTGGTCTAGAACCATGATGCTAAAATGGTAAACTGTAATCATGCAATTGTCGGAATAAGATTACCTACCTCCTGCCCCCCCCCAAACATACACATACAACACTCCCTCTTCCTTCATGTTCAGTTTTTCTTTCAGTGCCTCAGTTCATACAGTCCATGCAAGTGTGTTTGTGTCTACAGTGATCTGACTTCAAGGAAACAAGCCAAGCAATAGCAACACCACAATTTAACACTTTAATACTGTACCTGTGGGAGAACTACAAGGACATCATATGAAGATGGCAAAATGGAAACATATCCATAGTCAAAATAAGAAAGGGGTGGAGAGTGGTTGGATACAGTGTATCTCTACAGCAGCTTACAGAATTAAGGGGGAAATGTTCTGGAGCAGTGGTTCTCAGACTGTGGTCCTCTAGATGTCATTGGCTTTGCTAGGAAAGGCTTCTGGTAGTTGAAATACAAAACAATTGGAGGATCAAAAGCTGAAAACCTCTGTTCTAGGGTGAGGAGAAAAAACATTTCCATGGAGATGTGTTGGTCAAGGGGGCAAATGAAGCAATGTTAAGAGATGGGCTATAAAAGCATTGTTTGGAATTGCAGATGGGGCATACATTTACTCCCCAGTTCTCTCTTTGTGGTAACTGGTCCATGTCTTGTCAGGGAGTGGCTATAGGCAGCATATTGCCAGCTCTCTTCAGATCACAGAAAGGCTCCCAAGTTCCTTCATACATCCCATTCTCCACTGGAACACAAAAGCTAGGTTGCTGGTGGAGCATGAAAAGTTAACTCCCATAGCTCACATCATTCCACACAGATGAGCCCTGCCCCAGACAAATTGAAATGAACTGTTAACAGTAAATGCACATGTGGATTTGGAATACTCAATGTAGTGAAGTATTCCAGGAATAAGAAGTCATTTTGATGTGAAATAAGGAATGTAGAGATGTGGTGACTGGTGTGAATTACTGGTGAGTACAATAGGACAAAAGAAATGTTGGATCTCCAACATAACAGCATTTAAAATGGTCATGTCTCAATACATGGATGAGCCCACTGGCAGTTTGGTATTGCTGGATCATAGAGAACTAATCTGAATCTAAATGAACCAACAGATGTAAATATAAATGTTTTCAGCTAAAATACACTCTTCTGGAAATACTGAGTTTCCCTATCACAGAAAACCTTATTGCAATTATGACCAAGACTTGTAGATACAAGAAGATTACTCTGTAAGATTATCCTATAAGGGCCAGTCCCATGAATCTGAACACAGAAGGGACATGAGAGTGCTTTCTGGTGAGATATTTTAAATTAGCTGTTTTACATTTTCCTCTTATTCCACTCAAACCAGTGGGACTTACCTATGCATAGCATCTCAGCAGGATTGTAGTCTTTGGCTGCAAAACTGCATAGAGTTTGACATACCTGAATCCCATTGAAGTCAGTGGTCTTTAAGAGCATATAAATGTGCTTTGTAATGTGGTCTCTTATTAAAAAAATATTTTGAGTAAAGTAATCGTTCTTTACTGGTATACTGGGCAGCATACTGCTATTCTACTTTTTTAAGCCCTTGTAATCTAAGGAGCCACTGCAAGTGTGAAATAACTGAAACACTTTCAACACTTAGGCATGAAGTCTATATAAGGTAAACAGATAATTTGTACACATAAACAATTATATTGTAGTTCTACTTTTAAAAAGTTGATTGTCTATGCAAAACTGACAGAGTAATCCTGTACATGTCTACTCAAAAGCAAATCTCATCAAGTTCAGAAGAGGGCTTATTCATGGGCCACTGGATATAGATTTGCAGTCTGAAAGAAACTGACTGATTTTTTTTCTGTTGTTTAGGGGACATGACATGTTATTCCTCCAACTAAAAGGTGTGTCAAGGGGACTAAACTTAAAATCATAATCAGATAGTCCTGATTTATATTTCCCCTGTTTTTTATATTTCTCCTTTTTATTTTAAAGAGAACATTTAGAGCAGAACCTATTTTATCTTTTAGTAAAAATGTATTGTATAAGAAGACACTTGCTCTTTGCTCTTGACTACTTGAGAATTTTGGCAATGCATGTTTAGTGCCATTTACTTTGATGCAACTAGCAGTGTGCAAATATTTGTAGCATTGGGGGTCTAAGGTTATTTCTGCACCAATTGCTTTTGTGCAGTAAATGTGCATTTGTTTCTTATTTATTTTCTAAAGCCTGAACACCTTCTCTTGAGGCTTCACTTCTTTTGTCACTATATGGCATATGTGTCACTCAAATAACAGTAATTTTGTACCTGTGAAAATATTATATGCTAGGAGAACACATAGTATGAGTGTAGTGCAGAACATTGTTGCATGTCTGTTGAGTAAACAGTTACTGCAGCCAAATTATGTGTAAGCCAACAATTTTATAATTTGCTGAAAGGGAGAATGAGTTCAAGCCCATACAAAACTTTCAGTTAGGGGGTGTATCTTGTGCCAAGATAAAATAAGCTTGGATATAGTGAGTTACAGGTTATTTCTGACCTCTTTGAAAATTCCACTGTATTGAGGATTAGCAGTAAGGTTAGCACTGGGATTAAAGGTAGCTTTTAAATATACATTCTGTCTATATCCTGAATCCACTGAGAATTCCAGTGCTTCTTATTTCATATGGGTTTCCCTAATGATAACCAGTGTATGCCATTTCTACTTCTTGTCAAAAAGCAATACAGGACATTTTTGCCCCAGCACATTACACTGGATGTAAAAAGAACAAAAAAGGGTATTGATATCTTCTAACTATCTCAATTTGGCAGGGACAGTTCTGAATAATCCTCTGCTCTTTCACTTTTTAAATGTCCCAGTTGCTCTCTCCTCCTCCCACTTTCCCCCATTGTCCTCAGCTTACTTCAATTGTTGCAAATTGAATTCAAAGTGAGAGAGTATTTTGCCCTCAATTAACTCAACAGCAGGGAAAGGTGGGGATGGAATCTTGCCCTTCCAGTTAGACTCGGGCAAAAGCAAACTGCTGAGCTGCTCTGAGCCTGTGCATTCTTCGTTAATAACTTATCATCTTGACCATGATGTTGCTTGGCCACATGTGCCCTCGTTTTCATTCATGAAATGTTGGAGATTATAGGTACCTCAGTTATAGGTACCTCAGTGATAAAATGCCATCAGTTTCTGTCCTAGCCATTGTTTTATTTTAAAACAAAAAAACTGTACATTGCAATTTGGCTTGAACTTGGAGCTATGTTTGTAATTTTTCAAGAGATAATGTCACAACACCTACATTGTCAGTGGACTTTCTTCATCCTTGTAAGCATGCTCTTTTGCTCAGATCTTCAATGGAGGCCCTACTCTGATGTCCACTGCAAAATGACCAGGTAAAAAAGATGATGGGGTCTTGTTCCTTTAAGAGTTTTGTAGAAGAGGGGATTTCAGCAAGAGTGGTTTGCATGCCAAGCCAGGCCTGCTGAAATATTCCAGTCTATATAATTCTTTCACCTGGATGCTATCTTCCCTATTCCTGGATTTCAAGTGGGATTTCAAGTGAGTTGACTTCAGTATCTTATATGCCAGGGAAAAGCAATTTTATTTTAGTTTTTTTCTGGTATTGACTACTAGCCTCTGAACCTCAAAAAGACTGGGGAGAATGTCTTTGGTAGTAGCATGGCAAGTGTGATCAAGAGGGCTTTAAACTAAATCCTTGGAGGGTTGGAGATGATCACTCAATTCAGCCCAGAGGCAAGCTCTAAACACAAGAATGTGAATTCTAGAGGAGAAGCTGAGGAAGAGAATGCAATCCACAGAAAATTAATAGGCAAGCACAAACAAAGCTTCAAATGTCTATATACCAAGGAACAGAGTTTGGGAAACAAACAAAGTGAACTTGAAATCCCAGTGCAGCAAGGTAAAAATGACTTTATAGGCATAATGGAAATCTGACAAGATGACTCTCATGATTGGAATATAACATTTGAACGGTATAACCTATTTGGAAAGAGTAGATGTGGCAGAAAAGAAGGAAAGGTGGCATTATATGTTAAAGACAAATTCACTCTTACAGAAAGTCATAGGACTGATTAGAAAAGACCAGTTAAGAGTATTTCAGTAAAACTAAATTGATAAAGAAATAGATGCAACATTGTGGTAGGAGTTTACTAAAGGCCACTAAACCAAGAAGAGGTGGTGAATGATGCTATTCAGAAAAAAATCTCAGAAATCTCAAAGATGCAAAAATTAGTATTATGAGTGACTTCAATTACCCTGATAACTGCTGGGTATGTCTCTGCTAAGCATAGGCTGTCCAACAAATTTGTGATGTGCCTTGCAGATAATTTCCTACTTCAAACAATATAGGAAAGAACAGGGGGAGTGGCAATCCTAGACTTGATTCTAATCAACAGAGAGGAGTTGGTCACTGGAACCAAAGTAGTTAGTACTTTAGATGAAAGTGACCATATAATACTATAATTCACAATTGCAATACTAGAATTCAAGTTTTCAGATTATACAAAACTGGGAGAGATGTTTAGCACATTGGGAGATAGGAACAAAATTCAAAAGGACCTAGATAAACTAGAAAATTGGGCAGAAATCAATAGAATGAAGCTCAATAGAGACAAATGCAAATTTCCACATTTAGGCAACAAAAAACAAACACAGAGGTTTGGGGGATACATGGCTCAGAAGTACATGTGAAAAGGACCTTGGGATTATTGCTGATCATAAACTGAATATGAGCCAGCAGTGTGATGCTGCAAGAAAGAAGGTGAATGCCAGTTTAGCTTGCATCAATAGAACCATAGTTTCCATTTCAAGAGAAATAATAGTCCCCCTATATTCTGTCCTGATCAGGCCTCTTTGGGTGTCCTGGATTCAGTTCTGGGCAACTCATTTTAAGAAGGATATAGACAAGATGGAGCAAGTTCAGAGAAGGGCAAAAAGGACGATAAAAGGTATGAAGAACAAACATAGGAGGAAAGGTTGAAGGAGCTCAGCATGTTCAGTCTGATGAAAAAACCTGAGGGGTGACATAATTGCACTCCTTAAATACCTCAAGAACTGTAACAGAGAGGAGAGGGCAGGCCTGTTCTCTGCTGCCCTAGAAGGTAGGATCAGGTCTAATGGATTTAAGCTGCAGAAGAATAGATTTTTATTGAACATTAGAAGGAACTTATTGACAATAAGACTGGTTTGACAATGGAACCAACTGCCTAGAGAGATTATGGGGTCTTCTTTTCTGGATGTCTTCAGAAAGAGGCAGGACAGCTACCTGCTCAGGATGCTTTTGCTGAGGCCCCTTCCAACTCCATTATTTTATGGTTCTATATTCTCCTCCTCCTCCTCTTACAATAGTAATAGTAGCACTACCATTAATAATATCCTACCTTTTCCCAATCTGGGACTTAAGGTGACTTAAAATTTAAAACAATACAGCTTTTAAAAAATTCACCTCATATGGAACTTAAAAATATAAATCGACTATCAATAAAGTTAAAAGCAATGAAAAACATGAACAGAAAAGTAAATGATGATGATGATGATGATGTCCCCTTGAACTGAAACTGAAGCCTGCTGAAACTCAAAGGTCCTCCTACCTGCAGAGGGATAACAAGGAAGGTGCCAGTCTGACCTCACTACGATGAGAGTTGCGCAGCCTGGGAGCAGTCAACAAGAAGGCTCTTTCCCATGCTCCCTCAAGATGTATGTGTTGAGGGAGGGTAGTGGGACAGAGAAAAAGGCCTCTCCAGAAGATCACAAGAGACTTACATGGGAAAGTACAGTACATTGGATAACTTGGATCTGAGGCATATATGGCATTATACATCATAACCACCACTGAACTATGCCTGGAAGCAGATGGGCAGTTGGTGGAGCTGTTGCAGCTGTCTTCTCTACTATAATCATTTGGCATTTCTTTATTTTATAATTACTTCTTGTTTGTTTTTCTAAATAAATCTTTGGGGTAAGCCACCTACAGTAAAATTCAGTAGAATGCTCTAGATGATGTGTGCCTTTCAAGTCAACTATGATTTATGGAGACCTTCTCCTAGGGTTTTCTCAGCAAGATTGATTCAGAAGAGGTTTGTCATTGCCTTCTTCTCAGGCTGAGAGTGAGTGATGTGCCCAAGTGGTTTTTCAGGGCTGAATGGGAATTGGAAACCTCATTCTCTGGAGTCATAGAACCATAGAGTTGGAGGAGACTAATGAGCCATGAAGTCCAATACCCTGCACAATACAGGATCTCTAATTAAAGCATCCACAGCAGGTATCTTTCCAATCACTTTCTGAAGAAGTCCAGGAAGTGATATCCCACCACCGCTCTAGTTCCACTACTGAACCACTCTCGCTATTAAGAAGTTCCTTCTAACGTTCAATTGATATCTACCTTCCTATAACTTAAACCATTAGAGCTGGTTCTACCCTCTGGTGCAGCAAGGAACAGGCGTGCTTCCTCTACTCTGTGACAGCTCTTGAGGTGTTGAATTCATTCTATTCAAATGAAATGAAGGACACAGTTTTGTAAAAAAATAAATAATTTATGTATGAAATGTAAAGATCTAAATCAAATAGTTCATCCCAATTAAAGTAAATCCACCGAATCACTTGATGAATGGTAAGGCAAGACTTGGGTAAATCTCATTGTTTCAAAGTGTCTGCTCTAGTTGGGACTGGTAATCGGACTTAGCCTATATGTGCTAAAGGATTAAGTTAGAAAAGCATTGTGCAGTGCAAAGACTGCAATAAGGTACATGTCTACTTACTTCCAGGTAAGAAAGTATAGGACTGAATCCTCAAGAGAGTATGCAAAACTGAACTTAGAAGAACTTAATTCTAAGTAAACTTGGAAACATAGGATCAGGATATATTTATTAAAATTAATGATATAAATAATTTAGATAGGAAGAAAAAGGTTGACTAAATGATTAATTGAAATCCAAATGATACAACATTAAACAATTCCTGAACAATGCAAATCTGTCTACTAAATCATACCACTTCACAACTAAATTAGAGTATTGTGTATGTTGTGGCTTCATTCTTGCAACATGGCCTTCCACCATTTTTTTTTTACCTTATACATATTTTGCACACTTTTTCCAGAGCTTGGAACATTATTTTTAAAACTTACTGCTATTCCACATCGATTGTAACAAAGTAGCTGATTAATGTCACTCATTGTGTTACTTTTAGTTACTTTTAAACTTATTTTAAAAACTTACAAAGATGATACTCTTCAAATTCCCCAAACCTCCCCACAGCAGCTTTCTAGCAACACTACACTTAAAGAAAAAAGTAACCATGTTACCAATCTATAAAGCCTGAATTCACTTGCTAGTTCCAACAAGAGAAGGCCCACTAAAGCACTTGTAATTATGTAAGCGTTGATACCATTCAGCAGTTGATTTAATGGGTCTACCATGTTTAGGAATAGCACCTGATTTTAGGTCTCTGTGTTCACAATATGTCTATATAAGAGTCTTTCTTATAAGGTGTGGCCATGACCATGGTAGATCCAAATTCTTCCCTCATTTGCCCCCAGAATGTTCCCAGACATATCCCATTTGCTCTCTCTCCCATCAGAACACTACAGGGGAAGAGTATTGGTAGCAGACTGTCCCACTGCTACTACAGGAGGCCTCCGATGTTGGACCTTATTCCAACTAAGATGGCTTTCTTTTGTCTTCCTACACAGCAAAAGCACTGTTATATTCTGTGGCTTCTGGGATGTTCTCCTAGAGACTAAACTATAACATTACTTGTTAAGTTTGAGAACATAGGAACAGATTTCCTGGTATGAATCTGGCTAAATTTTGAGGTCTTTAGGAGGAAGGCTTTCTTTCAGTCCTATCACTTTCACAAGCACTTTAATGAGGACTTGAGAAATTCTTCTTGATGGCTGCCCCTAAACTATTGAATTCCCATGGAAAGCTACAGAAATTTATGGGAGGCTCCCTCTCTGTTTGCCTTCAGTTGGCTAGTAAATATTTTTTTATTTAGATAGTCCTTTGGCCATAAAGTGCTGGTTACAGAAGGATCTTGTAATGGTAGATGCTGTACTTCCCCCTTTTGGTTATGTTTTATGTCAGGGTTGGGAATTATGGAATGCTGCCTCTGATCTATAAAGCCCTATACAGCTTAGGTCCAGACTATCAGAAAGCCCATGGCTCCCCATATGAGCCTGCCCAGGCCTTATGATCTTCAGAGGAAGGCTTTCTCTCCATCCCATCACCCTCCCAAGTCCATCTAGAGAGGACTCAGGAGATAGCCTTCTTGGTTGCTACTCTAGGAAATGGAACTATCTCCTGAGAGAAGTTCAGTTTGTGCCCTCTCTGCTCTCTTTTCCCCAGCAGGTGAAGAGCTTCCTGTTTGAGCAGACCTTCAGTCTTAATTCATCAGGATAGAGGAACATATAACAGATGTGTTGTTTTTAATATGTATTTCATGCCTTTCCAATTTTTAAGTTAATGTCTTCAAAGTAGTCTTTTAATTGGATTAATGGTTTAATGCTTTAAAAATGTTTGCACTTCATATTGCTTTAGCTGTTCTGTTTTAAACTTAAATTGTAAGATGCTTTGAGTCCCATTTGAGAGAAGGATGGGATCTAAATCAAATAAATAAGTCCATAGGCTGCATGCAGCCCCCTGGGAGTATATTGCTTTTAGGCCCACTGGCTACCCCAGACCATGGTTCTTTCTCACTGGCTCTCCTAAGCTAGTATTTTGCAGCCACCTCCTCCCCACTGGGGCCAGGTTCTGCCCTAAAATGCTCTTTTACCTCCCCCACCAATGCCCCATATGCCCCCCCAGCAACTGGGAATGTTGATACATCCCTTCTGGTTGCTCAACCAGCCCAGTATGGCCCTCAGGGGTCTTGGAGGAGCATGTTCCCTCTGTTTTAAAGCCTTTTTAAAAAATAGTGTCTGGGTTTTGTATAACTTATTTGTTTAAATTTGATGTCTGGTTTTAGTTGAACTACTTGCTTTTTGTTTTTTAATTTTTCTTCACTGTTATAGCTGATGATGTCTTACATTGGGAGAAAGGTAGAATATAAAGGAAAACATACTAATCGAACCTGTGCATTGGCCCTGTTATCTTCTTTCCCCTGTTGTTCTTTTCTTCTTGGCTAAACTCCACCCTCAGAAAACAATTTAGCAAACAAAAGTGAAATGCTTGTAAGGAATGAGTTGAAGCAGAATCTGTTATTTCCTAACCAGACTATTGTAGTTAGTTTTCATTAAGTGAAAATTAAACACATAGTGTTCTGTTGGATAGAATGTCAGTGCTAATATTTGAAAAAATAATCAGATTAATTCATTTACAAAGAACAGTCTTCTTTAACAATGTACTTAGTAAAAGGCATTGATTAATAATAGCACTAACATGCTTATATTCAGATTAACCAAATTGTTCTTTCAGAAAATTAGTATTTGATATTTTGCTTTGAAAATTAAAATTCGTTAAAAATTAGGTTGGGTTTTTTTTCTGAAAAAATCTGTTGTTGTGTTACTTTAAGTCATTTCCAATTTATGGTGACTCTAAGGTGAACTTAGCATGGAGCTTTCTTGGCAGGACTTCTTGAATTCTGTATCTCCACAAGCTGATGCAAAGCAAATTTACTTAAAAATTGATATTAAAATTAAGGAATGTTCAGAGAAATCCGCAAAACACTGCATCTATTCAGAAGTAAACCCCATTGATTTCAATGGAATTTACTCAGGTATACACGGATATAGAACTGCAGTGTCAGGAAAGCTGAAAGGATATCAGTAAAGTTGGTGAAAATCATCACACGTCTTTTATCTCAGCAGAACGTTTTTCTAAATAACTAGGGTAAAAAAAAAATCACATATCCTGTGTACAAAATGTATTACAGTGTTTATACAGGCCTGTGCAGAGGACAGCAAGGCTGTGGACATTTTCATGGATTGGTATTAAACACACTGAGTTCCGCAGTCCGTTTATGTGCTCCCACGAATGCTTTTAAGACTGGATAGAAAGTGGAAGAAAGCGGATGTAAAGTTACCTTCTATATTCTGGATAATGTTGATATCACATTGACATTACAGCTGTGAAAAGTAGATCTAGCAGGTTAAGCCTTATGGGTGAAAACAGTCGCCTTCAAAGCAACTTTGTACAGACTATTCCACCCCTCGCTACTTCGTATGAAACACGAGCGTTGCTTGTGGATGATGTGAGGAGCAATACCTGGGTGATACAGAGGATGATAAATGCGTGCGTTTGCTGCACACAGGCCACTTCCGCACTAGGCTGTTATAGCGCGATGATTCCACTTTCAACCTCCTATGGAATCCTGGGGTTTGCAGTTTCGGGAGGGGTCGGACGGCCCCTCCCGAAACTGCAAACCCCAGGATTCCATAGGAGGTTGAAAGTGGAATCATCGCGCTATAACAGCCTAGTGCGGAAGTGGCCACAGACACCTTGTCTTTTAGCTGCCCTCGTTCAAGAGTTTCCTTAAGTATTGTAAAACCTCTCAGGGGACCGAGGTAGGGCCTTTCCCCACCAGAGCCCTTTCGTACCGTCATTCCAAAAGGCGTTAGTTTTAACACAATGGCTATTCCTAACCACTGGACAACAAAAACCAGGACAAGGGCAGGCCAGAGCCGGGGCGCGTCCCCTCACATATGGCTCCGTCTCCCCTCAAGCAGCCTCAATTCCCCTCAGCGCGCCAAGTGAGGAGAAGCTGTCGAGGCCACAGGTACTGAAGGAAAAGGACACAAGCGTGGCTGGAGGGGCCGCCAGAGAGGCCTCGTTCCTTTTTTATTCGACCCCCGCCGGTTCAAAAAGCGTCCCTTCGGCTCTCATTCGCCTCTCTTCTCCGACAATCTTCCACACTAGACTGTTATAGCGCTATCATTTCACTATCAACATCCTATGGAATCCTGGGGTTTGCAGTTTAGGGAGGGGCTGGCCAGCTCCTCCCTAAACTGCAAACCCCAGGATTCCATAGGATGTGGAAAGTGGAATAACAGCACTATAAAAGTGTAGTGTGGAAATGGCAATTGCAATGTCCCCCCTTCCTCCCCTCTCTCTGCTTCCCTTCCGCCGTGTGGCTTTCCTCTCCCCTTCGAGCCCTGTGGGCTGGAGAAAACGCGCTGCACCTGCTTTAGATGCATTATGGTAGAACTGGAAGTAACTCTCTCCCTCCCCCCCTCCCTTCCTCGCGCTCAAGTCACATCTCCCGAACAGACACAACCCCTGTGATTAGACGCTGATCTCCCCATCTGAATGGGACAGAGAGAGGAGGGACCCGAGGCACAGATTGACTTCCCCCTCCCTCCCTCCCCCTCCCTCCCCCGCCCTTGAGACTTCCATTGAGGAAAACGGAACTGGAGAGAAGGGGTGAAGGAAGGAGAAGAAGAAGAAGAAACAAGAGCCCCCCCCCTTGCCTCCACCGCCGCCGCCGCCGCCGCTCAAATACAATAAGAGAAGAAAGCGGCAAAGCCTTGAGGAGGAGGGGAAAAAAGTACGGTCATGCCTGAACTGTGTTAGTGCTTCCTTCTCTGTCTCTCGCCTTCCCTTTCTCTCTCTGTCTCTTTGTCTCCGAGGTGTTTAAACTTTGGGGGACCTCGGGCTGCCTGGGCGCCGGAGGCATTTCTGCTCCGCCGGGGACGAAGCTGGACGAGGCGGCGGCGGCCGAAGAAGGCGGCGCGGGAGGAGCGAGGCGGCCACATGCGCCGAGCGGGGGGCGTCCAAAGTTGAGCCTCGGTTCCCGGCGCTGTCGAGCCAAACAGGTTGGTGGGATTCGCCACAGCCGCCCTCCCCTCCCGGCCTCCCTCCTCCTCCTCCTCCTCCCTTCCCTCCCTCCGACTTTCCCTCGAAAAAGTTTCAATTGCTGTTGCTTTACTTTCTAAGCCACGCCGAGGACCTTTCCGAGTTCCTTCCTCTTTTTAATCGCTTAAAAAAAAAATTATTAAGGGAGTGTTCTGCTGCTTTAAAGAGAAATCCATGACCTAAAATATTTGCGCCCGGGAAGCCCTGAGAAGTTGGAGGAGCGGCCGGTGGGGTGGGTGCCCGGTCTCCTTCTCCGCCCCCCCCACCTCAGGTGGTTTTGTGGAAAACAGGTGTGAGGAAGGGACTGGAGAGCCCCGCTTGGGCCAGTCCCTCCCTCCTCGCCTTGCCGTTTCCAAAGGAGAGGAGCCCGCAAGGATATTGCTATGGGGTGTGTGTGGGGGGGGGAGGGGACAGGACACGTGAAAACATCGGGAAGAGTTTTGTGGGGAAGGCAGCGCCGCCGCCGCCGCCTCGTCCCCCCCCTCAGACCCTGGTCTCTTTCATTTCTTTGTGGCTTTTTCGTCACGGAGGCGCGTGAAAGTTCGGGGTACCGGCCAAATATATATATATATGTATGTATGTATATTCAAAAAAGAGGACTCGAAACAAAGAGAGGTTCTGGTGGAAACAACTTTTTCAGTCGGGATTTGAGGAAGGGGCGCGTAAGAGCCCGAAGGACTTGGGGGGCCGTCGGAGAGGAGCCGGCTTGTTGGGAAAGCTTCTGAGCTTCTCCCTTTGTTCTTATGGGGGGGGGTGGGCTGTGGGGAGGGGAGGCAGAGATAGGAGACTCGTGCCTATGGGGAAAAATGACGGAAGGAGCGGGCAGCGAGTCTGGATTCCCCCCCCTCTTCCTCCCCCACCCCGGTTTTGTGAATGTGAAGAGGGTGAGGAGTAGATGTTGCAAAATCGCTTTGGGGTTTCTGCAGATCAATCAGTCCTGTAAGTGTGTCTGTGAATTACAATTTATTGTGATTGACAGGACGGGTCGACTCAAAGATATTCGCATTTATGGTCTTTCTGAGTACACATGGGGCGGGGAGGTAGGAATTGGGACAGTTTTTTAAAAAATCGTTTGCCATCTGGCTTTTTTCCTTTCCCTTTTTTTTCTTTCTTTTTTCTCTCCCCCCCCCTTTTTTTTAGACATCCCGGCTTTGCAAAATAACTTTTTCCTGGCAAACAAGTTGGCCAGGAATAGCAAAAAGTCTGGCTCTCTGGCTAAGGTCTACTCTCCACAGTAACAAAACTTTGGGATGATAGAGAAATATTTTTCTCAATCATAGAAGTCCACTACATGCGTATTTGTTCATGTTCTCAATGTAGTAAATTTTAAATTGTTTTACTCTAAATAATGGGACTTAACAAAAACTTTTAATAGCTCTTTAAATTATTGTTTCCTAATAGAGTAGTAATAACAGTTACAATAGAACAAGGCAGTTTGTTGTGTTCTAAATGAACTTGGCCTTCCTTGCTTTATCTTTTTTAGATGAACAGAATGAGTTTGTTGCTGATTTTGGCCCAGATCGATCTTCTAGTCAGTATCTTCTCATCTTCTTGTAGGTGTATCTTCAGTCTTTCCTTCTTAATGCCACCTATGAATTAAAAATGTTTGCCTCATATTTTGGTTCAGCAAGCATGAATTAAAATTAGATAGAATACCATTGTATACATTAGAAACAATAATTTAGTATAATGCCAATGCGTTCTAAAAAAAAAAAAGGAACAAATCTGTTTAAATGCATAAAAGCAGGAAATATGCAAATTAATAAAATTAACTGGTTTGGGGTGCTTAAAATTTGAAAGGTGAGACCTATATTTAGGTCCATTGTGTTTAAAAATGACATTGTATTCAGGGCACCAAATGCATCGTATAGATTTCTCTCAAAACTTAAAAAGAAAACACCTGAATTTAAATTTTATTTTATTTATTTTTTTAAAAATGAACCCAAATGGCCATATTTATTCTGGTTGTTTAGAACTTGATATTTTAGTGTGTCTCCCGTAGCTTGGTGAACATTAGCTAACAATCATTACAGAACAAGGAACACAGTAGTCGTCGAGTTTCGTTGGGTAGCTGAAAAGTTTCAAGCAAAATATTTTTTGAAACTTGCAATCAGCAGTGGAGTTTGTAAGAGATTCTAATCCATTTTTGTCTTCACTCCCACTGCCTAAAGGACAAATAATTTGAGATGGAATTCCCTGCCCAAACATTGATTAAATTACAGTTTTCATTTCTTTTACAAATATTCTTATATTAACCCTGTGCAAAGTTGTGAAAGTATCACGCAAGGTAGAAGTGTTCAAATACCACAGGGGAGAATTTTTCCTTTGATAAGAGCTGTTTTATTGTTTAAAAAATGCCGCAGCATTTTTTTAGTATGTGGTCTGAAATAAATTCTTTCACCCTTCCATTTGGCATGTTTGACTTGCCTTTCCTCAAATTTAAAATACATTTCAAATGAATAAGAACAGGATGATAATTTATTAGAGAACACTTAGGATATGAAATTCTTCTGAAGCATTATATTAAGAGGAATGCATTTGACAAACTCATGGTGAGATTTGTGTCTTCTTAATTTAGCCCTGAGGAATTTTGCCACAGATCCCATCCCTGGTCTCATTGCTGACTTCAGTCAAATCTTCAATCCTCAATAGTGATCCTTTGGAAAGGGAGTAGAAAGTAAAGGCAGTCATATAGTCAGTTCCATTTTTTAAAGCACTGGATTAAATCTTCACTTCAATACCTCCAGGAAAACTGGCGTGTACAAAGAAGAGAATTATTGCTTTGTGTGAAAAGGTGGATATATCCCACATCTGAAATGGTATAGTACTGTATAAATATATCGGTACGTGTGAAAACGTTTACACAAGAAGAGCTTGTGCCGCCAATAGGCCATTTTGTGTCAGATTAAGTGTGTTATTACTTCGGGCAGTGAGCCCTGAGAGTTGTGTGCGGTATCTACAATAGTATTCAAGAGTCTAAGCAATCTTTACACAAACTCAACTTTCTTTACAGTGCAATCCTGTTCATTTCTACTTGTGAATCTTACTCCTGAGTAAGTGGGTATAGGATTTTGATTATTATTATTTTTTTATTAATTGTGCTTTCAAACAGGAATGGAAGTTAAAAAGTGATGCTCTGATAATTTGGTTTTAGATGTTTAATCCTTTTTCTTTGTAAAGTTTTTTTTAAAAAAACCCAGACATTTTAAAATGAGAAAGAGACTGTCAGAACCAGATGGATAAGTTATTGTGCAAACCAAGCCATGAAGATAGGTAAAATGGTCAGATGGTTCTGATTCCAAATCTTTTTTCTTAAATTCTCCCTTTTAGAAATGGATGTGTATTAATGGTGATATGGATTGCTATGTTCCAGAGTTTTCTTGTATTTTGAATTGAATTTCATAGAGAGTTTCTGAAAGTTTCACTGTATCCTTAAAAATGAATGAAAATACTTTTGTGGATTGTGTATTATTAACCTGAGAATCCTAAACAGGCAGGATGCCATTCGAGCTAAAATTGGTGCAAATAATTCTGTTTTAAAATCACAAATGTAATGAAAGGGGGAAAAGTTAGCCTAGTAAAGTAAATCATTTCATTTGATTTATTTGTAAGTTCTTTTGCACAGAGAAGTGTGATTAAAAGCCTGTGCGCTCTCCCTTCCTGTCCATTCCCAAATTCTTCTCTACAAAGGATTAAAAAGGGGGAAAAAGTAGTAGTCCTATTTCACAGACACCGAGACTGGTGTTAGGGGAAAACCGTACAGAGTGAGATTCGTACAGTAGGCTGTCTTTTCATGGTTCCATTGTGTAATATTGTAAGGAAATCTGGGTAAATAGGCATGGAATTCCTTTCTTCCAAGACTGATAACTTTCTAGATCATGAAGTTGTCAAGCTCATCTAATATTCAAATGTCACAATTTAGGATTTTAATAAGAGAAGTGGATTGTTTGTGTCTGGGACTAAAGGACAGATGTCATAATTGAGAAACTAGTTTGAGTGGGTAGCTTTTTAAGTCTGCAGTGGATTTATATAGTCCTAATACATTAAAATTCTAATGTTCTTTCTTTACTTTATTCAAGAAGATTAAAATCAGAACCATCAAAGAAATCTAGTGGATCCCTAATTCAGATCCCCTCTATTGAAAGAAAGCTTTCTTAAGAAGAAGAAGAAAAATCTATAAAACAAAGAGCAAATAAAATAACCACTCCAGGCGCTTTCTCTTTTTCTTTTCTAATAACCAAGCCGGGAACTATGTGCAGTCATTTGTGAAGTTTTTGCCCAAAGAAGCCTAGGAGCTTTTCTTTTCTCATGGCAGAGGGGATGCTTTTGAATCTGATAATGTTTGTGTGTGTCTTGCTGTGGGGATGGAATGGCGAAGGAGGGGGTGGTGACTGAAATTTTTCTGTTCCACTTGGGGGGAGACTGGAGAAGCAAAAGATGCTTTCACATTTTGCCTTTAAGTACTCACTTCATTCCTAAATATGTTTAGGTGGAAATGAATCTTGCTACATTTAATAGGGTTTACTTCCAGGTAATCAAGCATAGGACTGCAGTTGTAAAGTCTTCACATCTGTGTGAAAACAGAGAAGGGGGAGAATTCTTATGTCATACTGAAAACTGAGAGAAGGGTAGCTTGTTGCTAGTATATTTGGGGAAGAAGATCTCTCTTCTCCCACAAACAAAATGTTTTGCTTCCAAACATTGAAACAGAGAGCAATGATATTTCTTCCTCCAAGACCTTCTTCCTTGATAGCAGGTGTGTTTGTGGCTACTGAAGACATTCCCTCCCCAAGAGTTGTGTGATGATATATCTAAAGCTGCTCATCTGCATCCTGTGCTTTAAGAAGACAACTTATTTTTTGCATAGGTACTTAGCACTGAGATCTTTCAAGAAATCCATTACTGGCTGTTCTCAAACTATGCCTATGTATGCTTTGGCCTCAGGGTAGAAATAGATTCTCTTACTGGTTCCTAGTGGAAGAACTTGCTTTTGCTGGCAAAATATATAGGTTTTGTCACAGTGGTTTTAAGAGGGAGTAATATAAGATTTGTAAGATTTTTTAAAAAACAACAGCTTCAAAACAAATCCTATATGCAGCCTGATTTGATTTAATTATTTTCTGTTTGGCATTGTTGTATTCTTCAATAGAACAGGATGCCACTTTTAAATCTTGGCTAATTCACTTGCCTCCAGGGTTGAATGATTTCCTTTTTGCACTGGGAGTCATTGCCACATAACAGGTTAAACACACCTTGAGAACTGTTGTTGATAGGAAGGAGTGATGACTGAAAGTTATGTGCTAGACTATATACATGGGAAATGTATAATAGCAGAACATCTGAGCTTAAAATAAAACAATTTTAATTTGTTTAATGCAGTATTACTAAAGTAAAGAGGATATAATTTCAAACTGAACTTTGAAATTGATATCTATGGCACAAAATCAGACTTCATTTACCTCTATCTGTTAATTTCAGTTTTGCTGGCTCTGCTTCAAATATGCACATTAATGTATCCTTGTTCCCCATCTTTTGTGATTCCTGGTTTCTTTAGCATCCCTCTCCTCTGTTGGTCATAAACGTTTATTTTCATGGAAGTGGAAAGGATGTCTTCTTGAAATACTCACTTTGTTTTTTAGTTACAAATACAATTTTCATGTCTGACTTTGGTCTTCTACCTACATTGAGCTTTCAGTTGCAATTCAGGCAGCTTGCACATTGAATTTAAAATGATTTTTATTTTCTTTGAAAAATCTACTTGTCATGTGAGAAGGATTTTGGAAAAAAAAAAGCAAGAGGTAATGCGGCAGACAGAACTGAATTTCTCTTACACTTACTGTACCATGTATGGGTTTGGATAAATGATTGCAGATTATCTTTGAACTTCCATCTGTTAAGAGGTATATTTTCCTAAAATCATCGTATCTATGGGAAGGGTTAAAGAGGTGAGGTGAGGAAGAGTGAGAAATTAAAATCTGTAAATGTATACTTGTACACCTGTGTATATAAGGTTACTTGAGTTGAGAGATCCATAGTGTAGGGATTCGTTGGGCGCACCTGGACTCTTACTTTGTTTTATGAAGACTTTGCAATCTCCAGACAGGACAGTTATTGATGATCCACTGTAAGTATTCCATCAGGTCTGTAGAGTTCTCTAGATGAGAGGTTATCATACATTATCTTACAAATCTGTATCCTACTTCATGTTCTGCTGAATTGGTCCGTATGTCAAAAATCAGTACTGCATCTACAAGTCTGCCTATATATGCCTGTAGCTTTCATATTCTTTCAAGAAGACAAAATCTGATCCTTTCACTCTGTCCTTTTCCTAAAACCCTTCTCCTTGGTTACAACACTTACAGTAACAAATAGGAAAGTATGTCAATATTTCTGCTGCCTTTTAAATCCCAGCAAATTAAATTTACTTAAATCTAAATTGTATGAAAAATTTGTAAGAAGTGCTCTTTAAAAATTGTAAGCATTTTTGAAACCTGTAAGAAGTGCTCTTTAAAAATTGTAAGCATTTTTGAAACCACAAACCTTTTAAGTTACCTGGGGTGAGAGATAGATGCTATTGTGTCCAATTTTGATGTCACTGATAAGTTTTGCTTTCCACCTTGCTGACAAAACTCTGCCATATGATGCCATTGGGATAGAAGAAGCTGGTTCTTTGTAGCAGCTAGACAACCAGACTTCCAAGCTGAGAGGTGATCTTCCCATAGGGGTGAATCCATGTGAAAAGTTCAGCTAGTTTGTGAAATATGAATAAGAAGGATGCCAGAAGATGTGAGTAAAAAACTTTGTGTTCTTATTTATAAAGAATTGGAACAGTATTGTGTCTTATTTTTATATAGCAGTGTCTGTATGCATGTAGTAGGAACTCCGTTTAAAGTGGAAACCACTCTAGAATTGCTCTTCATTTTCTATTGTACTCCGAAGTGATGCTGCTATGATCTAGAAGAAAACCGTATTTGCTTATATGAACATGGCAACAGGGGAGGGATCTGCTCTGCTAATCTGTGTTATAAAGAGCACATGATGGAATGCACACATCATATATGGAAAAAAAGGTGAAATGACTGGGGTACATATAGGATATTAAGCAACAGAGCATGTATATAGTGTGTTCCTTGAGGGCAGGATGGGAACTAACGTGCTTCTGGATTATCTGGCAATACTAGATCTTTTCAAACGGAAACTGTTTGTGTAATGACTCACACATGCACGAGTGAACAAAGCAGTTCTAGGGAGTTTATCCCATCTATGCAGAGGCAGCTAGATTTTGGTCAGTCCTTAAAAAAAAATTGTCGAGGAAGAGGGTCCAAGGCTTAAAACTGTTCTCTTTCCTTGTGGCTCCATCCAAACTAGAAGTAAAAAGGAGACAGCAAAGAAGAGTGTAGATGAATTACTTGCATATTTTCAGACAGTACTGAAATAATAAAGGGTTGATGCACTTTTGAAGCTGATTTGTCGTGCATGATGGCTGTATTTTTTTTTTAGCTTGGATTGAATGAGGATTTGGCAAAGTAACATGAGTGCTGCACTGCATGTCAGATTGTAAATTTACTTGGCTGCTGCAAACTGTTGTTTTGAAAAACTGACAGTCTCTTCTAGTGGAAAATGAGCTCCAAACACAAATCTGTAAGAACATCCCGTGTTGCCTTGTATAAGAAGACGGTTCAGGTAGATCTTTTTATAATGCATGTGGGAAGTAACAGCATGTGTTTAACTCAGGAATTTCTATATGAACTATTTAACTATGTGTAGAATTCACACCATTCCTAAAACTTAAGAATATGTAACAACTAGTAAACTCCATTTATAAGCAGTTAAAAACATAGTAATATTAATATTTAATAATAATATCGGTAATTATTTAGTTAGATTACTTTTTTTCCTAATTCTGAACACAGTTTAGTGCGGGTTTTGGCTGTACTATGCACACCTTAATATTGCCTTGGCTCAGTTAGCTATATCTATCAATTCAAGAATTTTTCCTTCACTTAGAGTATATGGAATAGTGCTTTGTTTAATTGAAACAGGTGGGAAGCTCAACTTCTGGCCAGAATTTCATGGAGATCATTGAATATGCTGCTTTGTGCAGAACAGTTGCTGTAAAAAAAGCCCTCAATGATGTGGATAGAATGAGAAAGGTTTAGATATGAAGACAGTGTGTGTTTATGATTGGGATAAGGATTGGGATCTTGTTCTCTGGCAGTATAACAGACAAGATTGAAAGTGTGTATGAGGGGAGGCAGAGGATCCTCTCTTTGTGCCTGCATAGTGAAATAGGGGTATGCCATCTACAGGATACACCCCCCTTTTTATATATGTGGATGTCATGCAGGAAAGGTATTTATCCAGGAGCAAAATATGCACAGTTAACAGTAAAGAACAAGGTGCATCTGAGCCTATTCTGAGTCTACAAATAGGTTTTTAGTTAATTTAAGCTGAGTTTCCAGTTCTTTCACTTGAACTTTTCAGCTTTTCTCATTTTGTCAGTCTATCTAACATAGAAAAAGTTATTGTATTGTTGCTGTTATTAAACCTTTGAGAGTAGGGAGCCTTCAATAGTCTCTGGTAAATTCCAACAGATCTCAATACTGTTTCTGCCTCTGCCTACCTAGGGTTATATTAACTTCTCATAAACTTGTTCAAATTAACTCTAGAGTGTTTATGCTTTGTATTTCAGTTGTGAATACTGAAAGTCTGTTTTGCATGACTTTGAATTAATCCTGGTTCAGTCCATTTTCTGTCTTGGAGATGTTCTTATAGCACTTGACAGGGGCTTTCTAGGCTGACCGTGCTCTGAAACCTGGGGCTCTGTTAGTATCTTTTGGAAGGCCAAATTAGCTTTGAAAACAGTTTAGGTCCTGGTTTGTGTGATGTGGGATTAAAGGCGCTGACAGTAACTATCGGAGTCTAATAGTAACTATTAGATGTTTGAAGTGACTGAATTGTTTGTAGTATGTGGTGCTGCTTTATGACAAGTGCAGCTCTTTAACTCTGCAAGGAACAGTCTGTTGGAATTGGAGAATATCTCTTTCTAGTTCAAATTGAACCAACTTTGCCTTCTGTTTCCAAGACAGTGGAAACACTACCATTAAGATCACTCTTTCTTCCTATTGATGTTGTACTGGGGAGGAAAGAGACTTGGTTTTGGCTGAAATCACCCATGGCTGCTGCCCTAAACAGAGAGAACCTAATTAACAATCTATCAAATATTTTCTGTGGTCCAAGTCATCTGGCTGGGAAGCTTTTTAAGAAGATGGGGGTGTAGACAGAGAGGTGCTAAAAGTGCAGCAACAGCACATTGGCAAATTGCCAGTGAGCATAATATTCTTTTCTTTAAAAAAAATCCTATCTTTGAGGCTCTTCTCTTTTTTTGGCCTTTCCCATACTCTGTGGTGTATGCTGTTAACAAGCCAGATACTTTGTTACAGTGGCTTGCTAACCTTTGCTAGGCATCTTAATACAAATACTGGGCATACTCAAACAGTATTCTGGGTGTTGTCCTAAGTCCTCTGTTCCCATTTTAGAGAGTATTTTGCCTTTCTGTCCTCTAATAGTCTTACTTTTCTTCGTCATAGCTTCTTATGTTTCTGAATAGTGGTGCTTGACAGCTAGGGACAAACATTTACAGGAATACTAAATAATTGTTCAAGTCCCCTACTTATTTCCCCTAAACTGATCTGTTGACTTGAGGCTTTGACTCAAGCCAATCTAGCAAGTTGGTCTGTTCCCAAATGCGTTGTGCCCTGGTTTTCTTCTCTGCCTTTGTTTATTACCAGGGTGGATATATTAATCCAAAAAGAGATGGCAGTTTAGAATGCCAAGATGTTTTCTTAGCAAGCAAAGTTTAGCGGATTCTTTCCTCTTCCTTCAGGAAAAATTTCAAGCTGACTACTTTGGTTAGTAGAAGGGAGAGGTTGGCACTGCAGGGTGGAGAACTATGAATTAAAATAACAACAAATGTAGTGATCTTTTTAAAAAAAAAAATTCACCTAAAACCTTTTTTTAAAAAAACTGTTCTACAAAGTGTATCTGCAATTATGCACATTTCAAGATGATGTGTGTTGCTTTAATGAGATGAACAGTAAAAAATGGACTTTAATACTTTTAATACTGTTTTTACAGTAGACTTTTCAGTTGGAATTTGCAGGGAAGCAGGAAGGCAGGATTTTGATTTTAAAACAGGTTGTAGCTCTTTGAAAACTTTATCCATTACTTTTTATTTTGACCTATTTTTGCCTCTGAACAGTCATTTTGAGCCAAAATTCTTTGAACAATTGGATAGGGCGAATTAACTTTCTCTGCTGTCTTCCTTGCTTATTTTGATGAAGAGAACATTCAGCAATAAAACATGATATTTATATAGAGACTTTTCTTTTTATTAAACTAATATTTATTATTATACCTGCCCATTGTTAGTTTCGAGGATCCCCATTATTCAGGTAAATCTGGAAATGTTTGGGAAAACCTACATTTTTTTTCTTCCCTATCTCAGTGAGATTTTTTAAAAAACAGAATGTGCTCTCTTTAAGAATTGCTTCAACTGTCATGTAGCCTATATACAATGTTCCATGTTTGTCTCGCACATGGTAGAGAATGTCCTGTTTGATTTTTGTATAATAAATTTTCACTGTATGTTCCAATAACATATGTGAACAGAAACACTTATTAATTTCCATAGTACCTTTGAAATCCCTGTATCCTTTGTCTTTATGATATTCTCTTTGGAAGGCCATGATTATTTCCATTTTATGAGTGGGAAACTGAGACTGGAGCATGCTTAAGATTACTCAGGGAAGCCAAGTATCATTCCTTAATGTCATTCAGTGTTGGGTATATCTCAATGATTACTATACAGTTGTGTTGGCATAATTCTATCCCCATGCTTCTTTGCTGCACAAACTCTTGGTATTTGTAGTCCTCTAAGACAGAGAAGAGAGCTAGCATGATGTAGTGGTTTGAGCATTGGACTGTGACCCTACAGACCAGAGTTTGATTCCCTGCTTGGCTATGGAAATCCAGTGGGCGACCTTGGGAGCATCACATAATGTCAGCCCCAGAAAACCCTGTGATAGGCTCACTTTAGGGTTGCTGTAAATCCTAGATGACTTGAAGGCACACAACAACAACAAGACAGAGAATATTGGATGTGTGTGGCTATGTATTTATTGGTTTCGTCTCTTCATGCAAAAATATAGGAGAAAAAAGTTCTGCTTGTTTCAGATACCTTTAACTTGTCCATCTGCTATTAAGTTTTTGTAAATATTCATCTTAAAAATATTCACTGTGAGGGAATTAGTACCTTTCCTCCCACAGGAATGGGTGAGAAGCTTTACTGGATTGCGTGGAATATTTGTAGAGGCAAGAGAGCAGAGTTTCCTAGCGAAATATATTTAGTAGATCCTTTAAGGGGAAATATTCCATAGTGTGTGTTCCATAGCACTGCAGTTTGCTTAGGCAGAACAGCTGATTTGATTGCTGAAAGTGGTGACTCGTGGTCAAAGCAGTTTTAGCACTTGCAATAATTCTGTCCTTCTGCAGTCAGTGATTGGTACATGCAGGCAATACAGAAAACAATTGGTTGCATGCTTTGCTGTGGACTTTTTCCTGTGAAAATGTACAACTGGCTACTGGTGATGTAGTATATGGATCAGAGGCTGGTACTGATGCACTTTGTGTTATACCATTTTAGCTTTGGGTAATAATTGTGTATTTTGTGTCTGTTCTTGCTTTAGTAGCGATACAGAGAAGGTAAATCATCATCAGATTTAAATGATTTTTAACTAGCTTGACACTGGGCTGCTTGGTTGTTGAGTCTCCTGGGAAAGCTGCAAAAAAACATATGTTCCTTGTTACCTGCTCCCTATTGAAACATCCAAGTGGAATACTAGTTGTCCTGCAACAGACAGATTATAATACTCAGCTGCTTTCAAAGTTGAGAAATGCAAGTAGAGAGAAATTCTAGAGAAGTTGTAAATTAATTCCTCTCCACTTTCTTCTTTTAGGAGAAGACAATAATTCTGCAATCCCTATTTTCCCCAGGAAGGAAGATTTTCCCAGTGGAAGGCAGAACAGGGATCTGATTACTCTTGGCTGTCTTTTTCTTTTTAGGTATACCATTTCTAAAATATCAACAGGGTTGGAATAAAGTATAACCGGTGAAAAGGGCTTTTTGAATATGTTCCTGTTACTCTAGGATGGGAATTCAAATGTAAATCCCTCTTTACTTCTATATTCATTCTCTGAATTCTGTGAGATGTGAAAGTCTGAAAATGAAATGTCTGCTTTAAATACTCAGGCTTGTTTACTCTGTGTATGTGTGTGACAGAGACTGAGTATGTGAGTGAGTCTGGCCATTTATACTTACCTGGTCATTGCAGTGTACACATGATAATGTTTGGATGACATAAGTATTTTCTTGTGTTTCTGAACAACTGAATGTACATTGGATTTTTGTCTGAATGGTGAGAAATACGAGACATAACGGCAATTCTTTCTACCCTGATTATCATTTTGTGTGTGTGTGTACACACATCAATATGTTAGTGTCTTTCTGAGAGTATTTTCTTCTTGTTAGTGAAATATTTTAAAAAGCAGACATGCCCTTCTGATCATTGAAAATATGTCTCTAAATCCCAAATTAAGGATTAATTTTATTGCTTCAAGCCTTGACTTAGTGGCCTTGCTCTAACTTGGAATAATCAGATCGTCCCTTCACTCTGGAGAGTTGAAACAGTAATTTCATAAAATTGTTTACTTTCCCTTGCCAATAGTCTGTGGATTCCTTTATTTATTTATTTATTTATTTTTACAAACCCAACAATCTAGGTACTTGTTGCTGAAAACAGACTAGTTTTGAAGCACATCACAATTCAGGAGGGGGACTTTTTCTGAATATTGCCCCTTCTTTTTTGATAAGCCCATTATGTAGTTCTTGAATGCTGCAAGTGAATAGTTGTGTATAAAGTTTTGTTCCAGAAAACAGTTGTGGATTCAGTGGTGATGCTCAGTTCTTATCTTGCAGTGGTGTGTCAATATATACGTTATATCACTTCATAAATGCAGCCATACTACTTGACACTGTCTGGGGCTCTTACATGTCATGGGAGGATGGTATCTCAGTGTTTTTTATACTTTACAAGCCCTAAACAGTATTTGTATGTATGCATGCAAGGGAAGGAGGAGAAGGGCAGGCGGGATCTGCTTAGCTGAATATTTTTGTTCTCCAACCAGTTCTCTCAACTAGTGAAATTGTGTGGCAGATTTTTTCTGGGCTGTACTGCTTCAGATTGCAGGTGGCAGATTACATATTCTAAAGCTTCTCTGTGGAAATGGTGATGACTCCCTTTAGGCTAGGCTAAACCCTGCTGCACTAAAGTCTTCTTAGACTCCCCCCCCACACCATGGCAACATCCTCAGCTGTGCTAGGGAACAGTTTCTAATAAGTTTGAGCTAGTGTTGTGTTACTTAATAAACCAAATGAAGAGGTAACCATGGCACAAGGATGGGTAAGATGAGAGCAAGGAGGCTTTTCTAGGTCAGCCTCTCAGAAGAATTGTGTCATCTCACCAATTTTTAGTGTAAAGAAGCACCCCTCTATGATGCCAACACTCCATATATCAATGTATAGCTTGAAATTTGTCTTGCTTTTAAGGTTTGAGACTATATTAAGATGACATACTGGGTGACCTATGGTGAAGTATACTGAGGAATGCATATTTTTGGAAGATCACATTGCTTGCTCAGATTGCCTCTGATTCTTACTCTCTTTGATTACTGCTTCTCCCTTTATCAATATTTATTAGTGATTTATGCCTATTCTGATTAAGTTCTGATAGTTTGCCGTTTCTTATGCTCTTTGATTACTGCTTCTCTCATTACCAGTCTTTGTTAGTGAGTAATGCCTATTCTGATTAAGTTCTGATAGTTTGCCTAAGTTCTCTGTTCTGTTGTTTTAGTACCTTAGTATCGTATTATTCTTTTGTGTTATATTTGAGACACTAAAATTTGGACTGTTTTATGAACCATCCTTGGGTTTATACCTCAAGTATTTTCTTGGGTCTTTGGGTTTGTGCTTCATATATTTTCTTTCAACAATCCTTCACAAGCATAACTCACATTTCTTAGTGTATAAACCATCCTATCTGAATGTAGTTCGTAATTTAATTTTGGCTGTACCATGACTAGAGGCTCCCATGCTGATAAAGCCAAAGATAGGGACACTTAGTTCGGACTGAGCTCTGTCTAAGAGGTTATGCAGTGTTGGGCTGAGAATGAAATAATAGCTGTGTAGTTCTTCCATTTGTTTCCCTTCCCTTATGTGTTATAATGGAAAAACTCTATGAGTTTGTTGAAATATAGTCAATTGTCATATTACAACCAAGAAACTATGGTTTAATCTCTGATTGCAAGCAGAGTTTATGATTTCACAGTTCATATTTAGTGGGAAACTGATGTTTAACAAACCTTGGAAGTTTTACTTTACGGTGCACAATATAAGAGAGAGGGGACTAATGTTTGTTCAGCATCTAATATATGTGTTTATGTGCATGTGTGTGTGTTTGTACCTTCAGGTTACCTGTTGACTTCTGGCAACCCTGTGAATTTCACAGGGGTTTCTTAAGCAAGGAACAGAGGTGATTTTTCCAGTTTCTTCCTATGAAATATAGCCTAAGCACCTGGCATTAGTTGGTGGTCTCTCATCCAAGTACTAAATTGAGCTGATGCTGCTTAGGTTCCAAGATCAGATGGGGTCTGGTGCCTTTAAGTGTATTTATGTTGGCTGTCTAATATATGATTGGTTTATTAGACAGAGTCCACTTACATTTAAACATGCCATAGTAGGAACCCCTCTCCCTTAAATTCTAACACTCATTCTTGGGCCCCCTGACAAAAAAAGTTTTAAGTTTTTATTGATGTATTCTATTTATTTTAACTTTTGTAAATCACAGCACTGCATAATTGTGTATTGAAAGAAGGTATGAAAATCTGGTGGGTAAATGAATAAATCCTTGAGATGCTGTTTGGATTCCTCATATAGTTGGGATGCACTTCGGTTGTCGAGCATGCCACAGTAACATCTGATTGCCCTACTACTGTTCAACTGTTATTGCTCCTCTTAGGTATTCCTCTATAGTCAGTCTTGGGGATAGTATACTTACAGTCTACAAACTCTGCTGTCGTGTATCTGTATCTCCATAAACTTTTTTTTTAAAAAAGCAATGCCAGCGTTAAGCTGAATGGCAGCTTTTTATGATTTCTACTCTCCAGATTTGGCATGTTGGCTATTGTACAGGCATGTTCACAGCATATAATGTTCCTGGCAGTTGTTTCCTATATTTTTATACTTGCACTTCTTCACAGTGATTGAAGTAGCACAATCACTTTGCTTCCCATTTGAATGGAGACACCTGAGGCTATAAAAATGGGGATATTTGTTAAAAAAAAATTAAGATTGGTATAGTTTACTAGCCTCTAATCTGTTGTTGTCAAAAACTTGGGCACAATAGTTTATAACAATAATAAAGGAAACTTAACATGCTCATTGGATAGATATTCTACACTGAAATGGGCAAGAGGGAAAGGAAGAGCGGGTTGAGGAGAAGCTCTAAAGTGACCCATAGTTACAGAGGGTCCCACACAGCTTTGCTGTTCAGTGTGCCATGCTTTTTTCCTGTCACACATCGGGAATAAATAGCCTTGTGTCTCTATTTTTTTATGTGGCATTCTTGCTGCTGGTTAGTGAATGAACTGATGTGGACTTTGTGCATCGGAAGCACAGCAAAGGGTTTTTCACCTGTTGGGCATGAACAAAGCAACTGTTCTGTTTGTTCTGTGTACATCCCATGGCTATGTAGGATCTTAAATTTCAGAGCTGTAAGTCGTGAAAATGCCATTGGAAAGAATAGTTTGCTTTGTTTTAGGCCATACTAATTGTATCCTAAGGACAGCACAGTGGTTTGGAGGCACTGTATCTGACCTTAGATCCCATAGTGATCCTGGCATAGAGTGATTATGAGTTTGTAGGGTCCAGTGGAAATTCTCCCTTTAGTGACTCCATTTAGTCAATTTGTGCATTCAGTTAATCCTTGCAGGATTGCACAAAGGGGCAAAATGGCCTGTGAACTTAGCAAGTTGTGGCGCCACTCTGTTACAGTAGACTTGGTTGCTTTATGACTCAGTTGGTTTTGTGGACATTACAGGTTTATTTAAAGGTGAAAAAGGTGCTATTAGATTTGTTCATATCTAACATGTATATACATATAATCCTTAGTGATGCTAACTATTCAGTTACTGCTTAATAGCATGTGCTAAATCTAGTAAACGAGTTCCCTGAGCTGTTTCTTTTTTGTTGAACAAAGTGGCTGACTTGAATCCTTGTGAATTCAGAAGAAAAATTAGGTGAGGAGAATGGAGTACCCAGATGTGTAGCCTTTGCATAGAGGCTGCCACTGATGAAATGGTCTCACTTCACACTGTACGTGCATATATCTTCCTGTACATTCTGTTCATATGTACCTAGAAGAACTCTTAGTTTCCTTGGGTACGAATAATGCTACCATTTCCAGGTTGTTGTTTATTTAATATTGTGTAAATACAGATACATGCACGTGCGTGCATGCACGAATACATACATGTCTTGCTAAGCTGCAGCATCCCTGAGAGATAAAGAAGCTATTGTAATTTCCAGACAATTTCATAGAATCCTTATCACCACAAACTTCTTCACTGTGGTTGTCACTTGCTAAAATAAGCAATGTGTGTGTTCTTAATCAAAGAGTGCTGGGAAAAGGATACATAAGAGAACCTGTGGGAGCAGGGTCGTAGGAACAGAGGCTGGGGCAAATCAGCTATTAAATTCTGAAACTGCATTCCTGCTCTTCAAATCATGGTTTGCTAACTATGTGATCTCAATAATGTTGGTTGGCTTTAACCATACTTAGTCCTATGGCAGATATTATGTTAAATAAGATTTGAGACAAATTGTGGAAAAGGGGAAAGGTCCTATGTCATGGGCTTGTTACAGAACTGTGAGAAGCATATTGCAAAATGTGATGTCTGAATTAAAATAATTGATAAGATATTCTGTTATTATTTTTGAATGTTTGCTTATGACTTCATAAGCCATGGTTTAAGATGGTACAGCTGTGTGTTTATCCCTTGTTTGCTGGGCTTGGCACAAACATTCTGGCCTGCAATTAAACCAGAGCTTCCTGTTGTGTCTTGACTGGAAGATTTTAGGTTGTTGTTGTATGGTCCTTCAAATAGCATGGACCTGAACTCTATAGGTCTTTATAGGTGAAAAACAGCACTTTGAATTGGGCATAGAAGTGGCCTGGCAGCCAGTGGAGGTGTTGCAACAAGGGAGTTGTGTGCTCCCTGTAGCCAGCTCTAGTTAGCAATCTGGTTGCAGTTCTTTGGACCAGCTGAAATTTCCAAACATTCTTCAAATGAAGCCCCATATAGAATGTGTTACAGTAATCCAACCAGGATGTAACTAAGGCATGTGTCACTGTGGCCAGATCTGACATCTCAAGGAACAGGCACAGCTGGTGTACAAGCTTTAACTATGCAAATGCACTCCTGGCCACTACTGAAATCTGAGCTTCCAAGCTAAGGGTTGGATCTAAGGGCACACCCAAGTCAAGGACTGCATCTTCAGGGGGAGTGTAACCCTATCCAGCATTAATACCCATCAGCAGACTTGAATAATAAGCCAGGACTGGTCAGAGACAGGAAAGTTAGTGAAAAGTTGCAGCTAAATTGTACAGTGGCCGTTTGCAAGGGTTTGGGGTACAGAACTCTCATGAAAGTGGAAAAAATTGCAAATAACTCCCACCCTCAATTCCCCTCACATTTTGTCTTTGGAGCTCCCTCTACCCATTGCCTTGCCTCTGACACTGGTGCTCCTGCAGAGAAAGAAAAAGACAAGGTAAAGGGCTTTCTAGTACTTTCCCCACAGATGGAGAAGAGCAGAATACTGAGTTCTAGTGTTCTTGCTGCTTCCGGTTGCCAGCTTGAGAAAGGTGATTCCTCCTAGAGGAGAGGGCTAGGAGCAGAGAGTACCTGACTGATCAGCAGTCATTACAAAGCAGAATGTGCAGCCATGTGGCAGAGAGGACACACCTCCAGAAGTGGTGTGGGGGCTTTGGTCACCCAAAAGGAAAGATCATCCATTTTAAACACAAGCTTCACAAGCCTGGAGTGAGGAATAAAAGGGAATAGGAGGAGGAGAATGGAGGAGAGGCAAGTACGTACCTTACAAATAATCAAATTCATGAATGTCAAACCCACAAATATGGAGGGAGCACTGTAATTACATTAAAAACCTACGTTAATTGTGTTTACATTCAAAATGATATGATTATTTTGATTCTGGTAATTCTAACCTGTTTTTTAATCTAAATTCCTTGATTGCACCAAGAACTTTATGCAGATGAAAAATCTTATCAATGGCTTCACTCTTCCACTGTATAGATTCTCTCAAATCCTTTGCTTTCATTTTTTCCCCATGTGTCTGTCTGTCTTTTCTGCTCCTCCTCCTGTGTCTCTCTCCTCGTGCCTTTCTTTGTGGCCCCTCCCCTTTTCTCGCTCTATGGAATGATTTCCCATGAGCATCTCTGCATTATGAGGCAGGGCACCGTGGCCTTCCTTTTCCTACTCTTCTTTCCTGCTTTCCTGTTTTTCTCAACCAGTTGTGCTTGCCACTTGCCTATTATGGTTGCTGCTCATGATGGAATGAACAACTTAGACAAGGAGGGAAGTAATGGCATGACAACATAGCTAGTGCAACACCTCTCCATATTTTCCCCCCAAATTACATTGTTTTATTTGGAGAAAGGATACTTTATGTCCTGGCTTAATTAATTTCCCGCAAAACATAATTTACTTCAATTACCATTAACACATGGGTTCTTATCTCTAGGGCTAGCAAGGGTTTTCCAGTCTTCTTGTCATGTATGTTTGTAACACTCTGTCTATTTAGGCCTCAGTAATAGTATGATATAATGTTAATTCTTTCTAAATCTTTAAAATATAATTCAACTTGAGAACAGGGACCAATCTAGGTTGTGTACATTCTAGACGCCTCACTCCTACCAGCCTCCTGTCTGGTTAGCAATCCATGGGAAAATCTCTTTCGCATCTCCATTCCTCAGACTTGCTCTTCTGCTCAGATATTCTTACATTTGTCCTTTCCTCCCACTGACCTCTCTCTTGATTCTCTTGAGCAAATTTCTTGTGCACGCTATGACAGTATGCATGTACATTTGAGATACTTATTTCAAATATATAATTGCTCATTCACAAGTGGGGTTTTTCCCCACTAGTATGACAGGCTACTGCTTGTTGATGTGAAATGTACATAGTTTCCATTTATATTTATTTGTTTACTATTCGAATATATCACCCAATATGCTAACTGAGCAGTTTACAAAATAGGGCAAACCATAAAATTCAAAAAATAACAAATAACACAGGCATGAAGTGTAAATTGAAACAGCTACAAAATAAAACCAGCAACAGAAGATATTAGCAGACCAGAGATCGACAGAACACTGACTTTGTTTTAAAGACAAAAGGCTAAAAAGCTTGGGGGACTAAAAGGGTCTTCACCTGATGCTGAAAAGATCTAAGCTTTCCACTTTGTTTTCAGAAGCAACCCTCTGTAATTTGCAGTGATCAAAATGGGATGGCTGCCCTCCAGATGTTTAGGGCTACAACTTCTCTAATGGGAGTTTATCTAGTTGAAGACCAGAACGTCTGGAGGGCATCAGGATGTCCTGGTTTAGGCTGATAAAAGGCACTTTGGAATGACCAAGGGCAAATATGAGTCTTATTCTTTGTGGCAAGGAATTAAGAATACAACTTTCTTTAAACCAGATTGAACGTTGTGCGGTTGGGCAAACAAACCACTCATTAACGATGTCTACTTTTTATCTGGGATTGGTGTTAGTATATTGGCCACCATCCAGTCCATTGCTGTTCACAGATAGTGGTTAGGAACATCTTCCAGCTCACCTGGATTATATGAAAAGAAGAGGAAAAGCAGGAATTATCAACATATTGATTACCACTCAGCCGCATCTCCAGATAAACTTTTGCAGTGGTTTCTTGTTGATGTTAAATAGTATGAGGGATATAATAGAATCCTCTTAATTCAGTATCATAACTGCCAGGAGAGAGATCAATAAGTACCCTAACAGAGTTATTCCCTTTGTTATTCTCCTGGTAGATGCCATTCCATAGGGCAGGGATGGAAATGGTGCAGCCTTCCACATGCTGTTGGACTGCAGATTCCAGCTGCCTTATACTAGACACAGCTAATGGTAAGGAATGCTGGGAACTGCAGTCCAGCAATGAGGTTTGAGCCATATGATTCTCCTCCCTGGCATTGGATAACCACATCATGTAAAATTCTGCAACCAGCCCTGAAGTCCGATTAAAGTTGATCTTTAAAAACAAACAAACCAAGAGTTCCAGTAGTTGATCAGTAATTGCTTGTTCAAGAACCTTTCCCATTCATACAATAGTCTATTTTGTAGTCCATATGTTTGCCACTGTAGTTGCCTTTGAACATAAAAAGTCAAGCACGATAGGACCAAAAGCTTAATTTAGTTCACTGTTCAGTTTCCAAAGTGACCAATCAGATAGTTAATAGGGAAACTCACAAACAGGAAGACATGCATTGCAAATAACACTCTCTTGTCAGTGGTTCCCAGAAACTGATACTGAGAAGCATGCTGTCTCTAATACCTGAGGAATTAACAGCCATATTCTCTCAAAACTTGTGTTAAGCTAGTGACCACTACCATGTGGTAGGTGACTCCAAGGTTTAACTCTGTGCTATATGAAGAAGTACAGTTGGTGCTCTGTATTCCCAGGTTTAACGTTCTCCCAGGTTTAACGTTAACATTCTCCCGGGTTTGATTGTTTACGGATTATTTGCCAGTGCCATTGCTGCTGCCCTACACCATTTTTAGTTGGAACTTATAAGACCTGCCTCACATTTGTAGTTTCTCTGCACTCCTTGCAAGATTACGAGAGACTATGAACATGAAATAAGGCCTGTAAATTACATAAGCTATTAAAAAATAACATAGGGCAAGGTGATGGTAAGTCATACCAGCCTCCTTCTTGTGCCTTGTGAAGAAATCTTGCTGCCTCAAAGGCAGAACTAGGTGACTGGTGTGCTCCTCACCATAGATTCAAATACCTATAGACATACCACAGTTTCCCCACTTTTTCTGGGTCCTGTGCCCCTAATCCCCACAAATATGGAGAGGCGCCTGTACTTCCTTTTATCTTTCTGGAATCTCCCATCATTCAGTTTTATGAGATGATCCTGAGTTCTAGTAAGAGATGGAGAAAATGTTTTCTCTGTCCACTTTCTCAACCTTGTATGTATTGTAGAGGTATATATCTAATTCTTGGTCCAGAAGAATGAAAGATCTTGAAATTTGTAGACGTAGGGCATGAAGTAGCTTTGAGTTGTGTGCAATTCTCTTATAATTTTTATTGGTGGACCAGTGTAATCCGAAGTTCTGTAAAATTAAGCAGAGAACTAGTGTGGTGTAGTGTGTTACACTAGGACACTGAGAGATCAGGTTTCAGATCCCCACTCAGCCATGGAAACTTATTGGGCAAGCAACATTATCTCAGCCTTAGAGGAAGGCAATGGCAAACCTCATCTGAGCAAATTCTGCCAAGAAAATCTCATGAAAAGTTCACCTATAAGTCAGAAATGACTTGGTGACATATATCAACAACAAAGTTAGACACTACTACGAATGAGGAATACACACTATATAGAATATGGTGTTTGAGCTATTCGGCAATATACCTGTTATGATGCATTTTCTTGTACTTTGAATTGTTGACAGAACAAAGTGAATGCTGGAAACCATTTTGGGGAGACTTTATGTATGGTAGGGGTATGTTTAACTTCTGTGACACAGAAGTATCAGAGAAGCCAAATCATGCTAACGACTGTAAGTGTTCCTTCTCTGATTCTATAGTGCCTCCCTTTGTAACATTTTATATATTTCGAGAGTAAGCCATGAACAGTTCTTCTCATACTTTGAAAGAATCCCTAGCTCTCAAGAATAGCCATCAATAAAATACACCGTTAGGATTTAGGAACCATAAACCGAACTTGTTCATAAAATTTTAAAGTCATTTTAGATTCTTGCATTATCAGGAAATTATGGCTGTGGTAGGAGGGCTCACAATTGTTGCTTGTTATCAAAGAGTTTATTGCTTGGATGATATCATGACTTGATTCATTCCCTCTTCTTTTTTACTTGATCTTCAACAGTTTCAGGAGAAGAGACGCCCCCCTCCAGCCTAGAACATGAAGAAGAGTGATGCATAATCATTTTTTTGAAACCCCCCTATTTCCCTAATCACTGATCAGAGTAGTGACAATTTACCTTTGGGTATTTCTTGTGAGCCGGGGTTAGTGAGCTTCAGATATTTGTCTTCTGCCTTTTTGTCTCCAGAGTCCAAAAATCAATCTTTCCTAGAAACATATATTGAAGTTTTAAGAGTACTGTGGTTTGAATCAATCCTTGGTGGAGGCAAGAATACCCATGTCTGATGTTGATTAAGCCATTAGATGTGGTTAATGCTTGCAATGACAACAACTTAAAAATAAATGAATATATCCGTCTTTCTAAGTAGTGGAGCAGTATGTTTTAATTTGCAAATGATTTTTTTTTTTAATTTGGTGAGACTAAATGTGATGATGCATGGGGGAAAAGATGTTTAGTTCTGATGGCTGATAGTATGTGAACAGAAAATCCTGTCAAATAAATTTGTCTTGTTACTGGTAATATTTTGTATAAGCTATGAACGAGGGAGACTAGGAACTGTCCATGCAAACTAGCTTTATATTATGGTTCCTAACAGTATTTCTACATATTTTCATAAGTTAAATTATCACCTGTGAAGCAGTGAAGTCATCCTAGAGCCTCGCTGTGCCTACAAAAATGTAAACACACAAATCAAGGTGGGAGATGAGACTTCCTTTTAATTAGCTCAATTTTTTAATTGTATGTTGTACTTGTTGCCTTAATTTCCTGAGAATTACCATGCCCTTGTATCTGTGTGCAAGTGTGAAGGATATGTTTCCTGTACCAGGAAGCAATGAAAACAT